>SNQJ01S0022772.1:76665-114271 GCA_010110895.2 Picea sitchensis
TCGATCAAAGGTTAGTTCATTCTTCCCGTGTTTGCTTGAGAAAAGGGGTTGAGATTTTGGGTAGAAGGTTAAAAGTTAAATCTTGAGGGTCATGATCTGCGTATAAGTTTAGAGCCCTAGCTTATTAGTCCGTAGGGTAGAATACCCCACAACAGGAATAGAGAGAGACAATGTGGCACACAGGAGATGGGATAGCCGTGGAAGAGTGAAGTGGAGAAAACACCCCGATGTGGAGGAGATTAGGGGTGGAGAGGATGCAAGAGGAATAAGTAGATTGCATGCAGAAGGTGCACAAAGAGAATAAGAATGTTGAACAAAAAAGAAATGGGTGTTGTTGTTGAGAGTGATTGAGGTGTGAAGAAGGAGGCAGAGCACAGCAGCAGAAATGCATAGAAGGGGAATGGTGCATTGAAGGGACATGGCACAAAGAGCATAAAAGGAAAAAGAACAGAAAGCACAAGGAGTGTGCAGAAGACACTGATGCAGACAGAGTAGCATAGTGTAGCAGAATGGTGATGAGACCGGTAATCCATTGAAGAACTTTATATCATTGTAGTAAGTCATAATAGAAAAGATTTATATTTCAGGGTGGTAGGGAGGTGCTAGGGAGGACTGTTGTCCTCAGAGGTTCAAGTGGGTTCTTGAACACAAGGAGTTGTAGCTTCCATCTGGTTACAGCCAGAGAAACCAGGGTGGCAGGGTGGTGCAAGGAAGAACTGTTGTTCTCTGCTATACAAGTTGGTGCCTATGTGAATGGAAGTTGGTGCTTCCATCTAATTGGTGCTGTAACACTTAGGGAGTTGGTGCTTCCTTTTAGTCAATGCTAGAGAAACCAGGGAGTTGGTGCTTCCTTCTAGTGGGTGCTAGATAAATCAGGGAGTTGGTGCTCTCAACAAGTTGTTGCTTGCAAAAACAAAGGTTGTAGCCTCATTATGAGTTGGTTCTCATATGTATGATAATGTAAAGAATGTAAAGATTACTTATCATATAAAGAAGAAGAGGTTTTTACCCTGTATGGGTTTCCTCAGGAAATATCTGTCTTTGTGTATCTCATATGTGTGACTGATGCTGAATGTTCTATTGCTTACTTCCCTGCATTATTGTGACTGTCATTAAATGTTGTGTAAAGAGTTTAAAATAAGCATAATTTTTTAAGCATAGGTACAACTGATTCAACACCCCCCTCTCAGTTTTTAGACACTTCTTGTTGACCTTGGTTTATGATATGGTAGAGGTTTTGGTACATGGTTGATGTGCATGATATTGTATATGTTTGATACATGGTTGTTGTACATGGTATTGTACAGGTTCTGGTACATGGTTGATGTACATGGTATGGTGATGGTTTTGGTATCCATGTGAGTGGATATGGTTATATTTGGTTGATGATGATATATTAGTGACAATGATAGTGACAGGGATGGTGACAGGGACATCGACAAGTTGGATTATTGGTTGATCATTAGTTTTAGGTTGATATGACAGTGACGTTGTCAGGTTGGTTGACAGGTTGATTACAGGTTGATGAGGATGTGGAAGTGACAATATCAGTGGTATTTGTTAGCTCTCTGTAAACTTCATTTGACTGAGAAATGAATGACAGAGGCAAGCTACAAACCAACTTTGAGATCCGAAACTATCCCTTTAGACCTGGAGAGGGCTCTCTCGTGAGACTTTGTCTCAGTACAGGATATGATTTTGAGTTATCAGCTAGATTTAACATCTTTGAAACAATGAGTTCTATTTATATTGGTGCAAGAGAGTAAGACCTTGGGATATGGAGTCGGTTCGAGAAAATGATAGAAAACAATGACTCAATGATTGAAATTGAGAGGATAAAGGCTAAGAGAGAAACAATCTTCAGTGAAAAATCGTTGTGTGAGGCAGGGGGGAAAACACAGAAAGAAATGTGGAGCATCGTTGAGGATGAATTCGAAGTTAACTTAGAGGGAAAAGGTTTGTCTAAATGGTGGGAATCCCATGGCACTACGTAGTGAATCCTAGGTTCGAAAATACATTCCTATATAGAAAGAAATATATATATGAATAAAGAAAACAAGGAGTATGTATGCAAAGAAAGGAAACAATACATCAAACTGCTACAATTAGAATATTTTCATCAAGCTTCAGGACTTTTGCATTAAATTCCGATCGATATCAAACTACATTCAATAGTCATTGTCTACACTAGTTTGCCAACCAACCCAGATTACATTGAAAAGATCAAATATATAGGCAAGGGTGCCTCTTGGGATACCTTGCTCTCTAGCTACTATCTCTAAAATTTAGGAAACCGACTACTCTATGCTAAATGACTCTTCGCATGATGCCTTTCCAAAAATAGAAAAAAACTACATCTGGTCGCATAACAACTACTTGTATTTTTCCACAGGGATTTGATTACCAGCGAGGTCTCGTCATGGGAAGAATGATGTGTCAATGCCTTCCTTTGGAAAAAATTATGAACGATCAAATAATCTGTCAGGGTCTCGCTATCTACTTAACGATTTTGATTTCTACCGCACACTCATTTGTTGGGGAGTGTATGTGACAAGTGGCTGCTGACTATCATGGCCGTTACAAAAACAAAAAAATGTCTAAGGACAGTGCCTCCTTCAAAATTGTCAATATCTTCTCTCTGTTTGAGGATACGAGTATGGACTGAGTTAATCATGTTTCTTCTACGCGCTGGCAAGAGTTGTGCAGGATTTTTCCTTGGCCTCTTCACATTCTCTTAAATGCTTCACATTCCTTTCTTCTAACAGCCTATGTGCTTCACGCAGATGTACGATTGTATCCTGCACCTCTCTGAGTTATCTCTTGAGCCACGTCACGTTTCCTTCATGACTTTGCGATGTTGAAACTTCAAGGTTCTTTGTTGTTAGTTGTTGTCTCAGTTCCATGTTTTCCTGGTAAATTTCGGCGATGGCGCATTGCACCTATTTCATCTGCTAATATGGCTCTCGAACATTAGTGCCTGTGACATCTATCCTCCTTGTTCTGCTCCCTCTCTCTCGGCTTGTATCTTCCACCGGTTCCAGTCAAATAACATGCATAAGTGATTCTTCAACAACCGATATTGTGCATGACTCATTTGGGACTCGGGTTTCCCTAGCTGCCATGGTGCAACCCATATTTTTATTGCATGTGGTGGATCTGGAAAGGCCCAAGGTGGAAAACTTGATCAATCTAGGATTGCGAGAAAAGATTACAAACAATGCATAAACCTGATTCATGAATAGAATGCATGCAGAGCATCCATAACTTATAATAGAGCAGGTGGTAGGAGGAACTATGTCAAGGAACACTGAATTCATGGCAACTATATGTTTAGAAATGAACTGTAGATTTTCCATAGCACATCCGTGTGTGTAAAGTACAATTGATAAAGGTTGCAAGGCATATGTGATACGAATGCCACAATTTTTCATCTTCTCGGCCTTCATAATAAGTTGATAATGGTTACTGCACTTGCCAATGTGATTTCTATTAACAACTTGCCTCGACCTGGGGCACGTAGAGACTCCCTTTTTGATAGGATCCGACTCTCTGGGAACAACCTCGTACTTTTACACATGTTTTGACTCTGACATCCCTTCCTGACTCTAAGGGCCAACCAACCACTTGTTGACTTTGAACCTTTTGTTTTTAAGTACCTAACCTCACATGCCTTGACACACAAACCATGAATCGACTAAGACCAACTCTAACTGAAGTACAAATGGCGGTGCTAACAACTGGCTCCAATGGGGATGCTATCCTCCCCGTGAGGTAGAAAATAAAAACAGACCAGGTTCATGACCATTGGGCCTTATTCAACTTTCATACATATGACATATGAAAAAAAAAACACAACCTAAAACTATCAACACAGTTCCTAAAAAGACTTCATCATAAACTCAGGGCCTTCACTTTGGGCTTCAATTTTCTGTTGACCAACTGACTTGACACACAAAAAAATGACTATTTACAATGGTATCTGACTTAAACGAACTTTATTTCACTAAATAGTGTTTGAGGAACCTGTCGTTTACTGGTCCCCAACCAACGGAATCTCCATTTAGTTCTTCTAGAAAATAGGTGTTATTTCTGCGATATGCACCGATTTTGAAAGGACCCATCCAAAGATTGTCGAACTTTTTGTGCTTTCCTTTATATTCATTTCTCGCGTCCCATTTCAACACCAGATCCCCCAATTGAAACTCCTCCTTCTTAGAGTTTTTGAAAAAGGTTTTCTTCATCCTTTCTTGGTGGAGTTGTGATCGATTTTACACATGTTCTCTCATCTGTTGTGTATGAATTAGCTCATTTATTCTCCTCTGCATGTCATCTGGCTCGGCCTCCTGCTCTTGTAGCAACGTTTTGATGGGAAACCCCAACGAGGTGGGGAAAATCACATCTGCACCATATACAATCTAGAAAGGCGATGTTGAGATGGACTTCTTGGTGGTAACCTTGTCCACCCACAATGCATAGATAATCTTTTTATTCTGCGCCTTCTTGTTGTCTTGCAGAAGTCTCTTGATGATCTTGATTAGGCTTTTATTCGATGATTTTGCTAACCCATTCCCTTGTGGGTAGTATGTTGTAGAATGCTCCAGGTTTATATTGTAATCTTGACATAAATTCTCCATATTCTTGGACTTGAATGTGGTCATGTTATCTGTTATGATCTTGACAAGGCATCCAAATCTCGACAGGATGTTTGTCTCCAAAAATTGGATGATGACTACATCAATAGCCTGCTTCGTGGGGATTGCTTCTATCCATTTTGTGAAGTAATCTCTGGCAGTGAGTATCCATCTATTTTTCACAGAGGATGGAGGATTTATTTCCCCTATGAAATCTAAGCCCCACTCCATGAAAGGGGCATCAAATGAGATTAAATTTAGTGGAAGGGGCTACAGTTTTCTTCTTCCATCGAAAATATGACACTCGTGGAAGCCGAAAACTTCTTTGTATACGTAAGAAAATATGGTAGGCCAATAGTAACCCAATCCTAGGATTTTTTGCGTGGTGGTTTTCCAGTAGTGGTGTCCTTCGCAGTCGCCTTTGTGAAAATCTTCAATAGCTCATTTCACGTCATTTTCCAACAAACAATTTAGCAATATTCCTCTGGGATCTTTCGAGTATAGTGAAATATCCAGGATGCAGAACTTAACCGCTTTGAGCTTTAAAAATATTTACTTAGTCTTTCTTAAACCTAGAGGGGCTTGCAAATTTCTTAGCACATAGATGATGTTTGTATACCACAGTGAATTAACAAACTCTTGAGAGACCTATGCAGTTGTTTCTTCTTAAGGGTTTTCTGACAAATTGACGATGAATTTGATCCCCAAATCATCACAGTCTGACTGCACCATCAACTTTGCAAGGCCCTGACCCTTGATCAGATTTGTGGTCTTGATTTTGAAATCATATTCCAGCATGGCCACTATCCACTTACCTCTCCTTCCCTCTGGGTCAGGCTGAGTCAAGATATCCTTGACTGAATTGTTGGGCATGTAAGCGATAATGTGGGAGTGTAATATGTATGTTTTGAACTCCTTTAGGGCCTTCACTAAGGTGTATTATAGTTTCTCCATAATTTCATACCTTAGTGGAGCATCCCTCAACGTTTGGCTGAAATAGGCTATGGGATTCTCGAAGTTCTACTCATCTTTTTGTAACAACACGCTGACAATCATATTCTCTTTGGTGAATGAAAACATGATGAAATCTTTTGTGAAGTCTGGACTTGCTAGCACAGGAGATCTAGTCAATGCCACCTTGATATCTTCAAATGAATTCCTGGATTCTGGGTTCCACTTGATCTCGTTCCCATTTCTGAGCATGCAGGTGATATGTTTTATAATCTCTACCAGGTTTGGGATGAATCTTCTCAAGAAGTTTACTTTTCCCAGGAAGGATTGCACTTACCTCTTACTACGCAGAGTGCCAATTTTTAGGATTCCTTCAACCCTATTGAGGTCTATATTAATTCCCTCTTTCTAGATAATGTGCCCCAACAACTTCCCTTCTTCCATCCCGAAATGTGATTTATTCAGATTTAGCGATATGCCGAACTTCTTGCACTTATGGAAAACCTTTTTCAGATTCCCAAGGTGTTGTTTGTCAGAGTTAGAGTATATTGTGATGTCATCTAGATAGATCACAATAAAATTTTCCATTTCACCATGAAACACGATGTCCATTTCCCTCTGGAAGGAAGCTCCGATGTTCATTAGGCCGAAAGGCATCTTGGCATACATGAACGTCCCCCATGGTGTCGTAAAAGTATTATTTTCCCT
This sequence comes from Picea sitchensis, assembly GCA_010110895.2. Taxonomy (NCBI): domain Eukaryota; kingdom Viridiplantae; phylum Streptophyta; class Pinopsida; order Pinales; family Pinaceae; genus Picea; species Picea sitchensis. Next base: position 82,956 of record SNQJ01S0022772.1, read on the forward strand.
GTCATTTGGGTGTACCAAGATATGATTGTAACCCGAAAAAACATCCATCATGGACATCTTCTGGGACACCACCACCCTTTGCAGGACATAGTCCATTTTAGGGAGCAGGTAGTGTTCCTTGAGGGACACTTTGTTCAATTTTCTAAAATCCAAACACAATATTATTTCGCCTCACTTTTTTCTTACAGGCACCAAGTCGGCCACCCATTTTGAAAACCTTAAAGAAACGATAATTTTAGCTTCGAAGAGTTTCTTTGCCTCCTTTTCGATTCGCGACAGCAGTAGGGGATTTATCTGTCTCAGCTTTTGTTTGAAAGGCCTCTAGTCTTCTTTGTGAGAAATGACATGTTGTTTCACTTTGGTATTGTAAACCTTCAAGTCATCATAACTCTAAGTGAAAACATCTGGGAAATCCTTCATGAGTTTGATGTAGTCTTGTTTGACCTCTGGACTGAGTGTTTTCAACAATTTGATTATTTTTGGGTTCTCCTCAGTCTCGATGTTGTAGTCTTCAATATCCTCATCGTTTGCAGTGATCTTGGTATTTCTAGCCATGTCGTTTTCGTCAAACATATTTTCCAAAGGAACTATCCCCTTTGGGATGATGTTGTTCTTCAGTTGTACTATGTCCCTTCCCACTATTTGGTCCTGGAAAGGTTCTTCATTGCTGTGCGCATCCATTCTCTCGTCTTTGTCACAAAAAAACTCATCATCAATGTTTATAATAGTGAACTTGTCGCTCATTCGAAGAAATCTCTCCACCTATTTGTCGTCCTCAAACACCTGCCAATGATTGATATTATCAGGCACTGTCGGCCTGTGTTTGACTTCGATCTCTTATTTTCAGTTTGGAAATATAGGAATTTTAAAAACCGAGGTCGAGGTGGCCAATGCATCAAATATTTGGTTCTGTCCCCTCGAGATTGTCGATAGCTCATACTCGGAGGAGGGCCAACACTAGGTTTTTGTGCGCTCTCAGCCTGGGGTGTTTGGATTGATTTGTGCCTTTCAACTGGTTATAACCATCTCAGAGTCTCCTCACACTGCTATCCTCTTTGCGCCTAATTCTTTCAACACCTTCAAGCGCAAAATCAGTGCCTCATACTCATACATGTTTTTTTTACATTCGAACATGAGCTTGTATGAGCACAAATTTGTGCCCACCTTGGGAGGACTTATCCATACGCCGAGACCTGCTACTTCCTTACTGACAGTGTTGTCGAAACACATGTTCCATATCTCGTTTTCCACGTGGTTCTTTACGCCGACGCACTTTGTTGCTTGTCGCGTGGTTTCCTCATCGACTGTCATGATGGTTTTCAACTCTTCCTCTTCAAAGCTCAGGTCATTGTAGAATATAGAGGAACCAACCTTAGTGTCGACAAATTATATAGGATGGTTATTTGGCTACATCTTGTTATTTACCATGTATTTCAACAACACTTATTTGTACAACCATCTATCCTGACCAAATATAGAATGGTGGCATCTAACATGTCCATTTGAAGGGTCCCTTTTAACTTCGTAGCCCACAACCTGGAAAACAACATGAGAAACTTAAGGGGTATGTCTGCCATGACCACATCCATAACCATGTTCTTCGAAGGAATTTGGTCCAATGACATGACCAAGTCCTTGATGATACCCAAGCACTTGGATTTCCTTGAATCAAAAGAGAAAGGGTCCTTATAGGGCCTGGTGATGTCCAAACCCAATTCGTCCATGATCACCTTTGGGATGAGGTTGTGCGACGTGCCCAAATATAGCATGGCATTATGCAGGGTCATGTCATGAACCTTTAGAATGAAATAGAATGGAGGGACGTCCTCAGTATCACTTGTCTCTTCAACGTGTGAACCAAACATAATAGCATGGTGATCATCTTGGACATTCAAAGTATCGGGGGTCCCTTCCATTTTTAGCATTTTAATAATTTGCTCCCGATATTCACCCTTTCATATAAGTTTGTTAAAAGGGACAGAGATTTTGATATTAGTCATTTCATGCTCAAAGTTAAAGGGAGGACAGACCTTCTCTACCTCTTTTCCACTTGCTTCCCCGCTTTTTTCCGTCCTTTTCCTCAGGGCCTCCTCCTTTGACTTTTGTTTTTCAGTTTCATCCTTGGTCGGGTTGTCTGGCCCTGATAAACTTGTGTAAGGGGTGTCTGTCGAAGATTTCCTTATGGGATTTTTCTGTTCAGGTTCAGTATGTGCCCCCTTGTTCCTGAGGTTATATTTCTTTTGAAACTGCATGATGGCATTCTGATAACCTTTCTTGAAATCTTTTGTTTCCCAGGACAACACATCATTTGTTTCCCAAAACAATGCACCATTCGTCTCCAGCATAAAATCGTCATTTTTTCTCATGTACCGATCATGTTCGCCCTTTGTTAAAAACATGTGCGGGTTCTTGTGATCGCAACAATGAATTTGGTATTCAAACATATGATCAAAATCCTCGTCCACGTAATTGTTTGGAACACAGGCCTTGTTTTCTAGTCTCACTGGTCTCTCTACTCCCTCTGTCAGATCTGAGGAAATTGACCCCTTCTGAGGTTCTGATTCCTGGGCTAGGGGTCATTTTGTTCTTGGGCAGTGGGTCTATTTCCCACAGAAATTTTTTCCATTAGTTTCTCCATGGTCCTCATCATTAAGTCAATTTTTTCGTTCGCAGACCTCGATGTCGATGGATGTACATCCCCTTGGGGTTTCCTATCACCCTTGTTGAATATTTGTTTGATATTCCCTGATGCCATCATGTTTACCTTGAATTTGATTGTGTCACTCATCATTGTGTCTAGATTTGTTGATCTTCTTTCTCTCAACAGCAGGGAGAAATCGTTATCGAAAGAGTCTGCATATCGCAGCTGCGCAGCCCCAGGGGGTGGCTAGACTTTTCCAGGGATTGAGTTATAAACCCTCATGAAATGGGTTGATAATTCTTGCACCATTTCCTCCGATGCCATCTTCATATTATTATACTGCGTCAACAACTGCAAGGGGTTTTTATTGTCTCCTGATCTGGTAAGGAAGGAAGTTTCGAATGCAGTGAAGTCTCAAATACTTGACACTCAAAGGGATTTGAGCCACTTCCTCACCTCCCCCACAAAAATCTGTGTGAACAACCTCATTTTCACGTCTACATATTCTACCTCTTCTAGGTCGACGAAATCGTTGAACCAATCCAGATGCTTTTGGGTTGAAACGTTCCCTTTAACATCATAGAGATTAATTCTCTGACTGTAATTTTGGGACAAATCATGCAGTTGGGCTGGCAGAACGAGGGGGGATAATCTGGCGACCATGGCTCTAAGAGGGTTGGGAGTTTGGGGGATATTATTAGATACTAGGGCTTGGAATCTCTTCTGGTCAAAAACTTTCTCATCCAAGTTGGTTTCTGACTTAGACCTGAACAGGGTTTGTTCAAATAATGAGTCGAACTCAAGGTCGTCAATGCTCTATGTGCCATCTTTGGGTAAGGAAAAAATTCTCTCCGGGTAATAGAATGGGTATGGAACTTGATCTTTAGTCCTATGCATAATTTTCTCGGGGTCGTACACAGGCTCTATAGGTTTTGGGTCAGGTTTTTCTCTAGTATACATCATCCTTGAAGCCACGGTTCCTAAATCACGTTACTTGGTGCTAATGGTCTTTTTGACTGGAGTCGCCAGGGTAAAGGTTTCAGCCAACATATATGTTTGTCCCTCTGTTACCCTCAGGGGCCAAAAATGTAACTTTAGTCGTTCTCCCAAGGAAAATTTATTCAATTTCATCCCCGACAACGACGCCAAAATTTTAGCTCTTTGTAAACTTCATTTGGCTGAGAAACGAATGATGATGGAAACCTACAAACCAACTTTGAGATCCAAAACTAGCCTTTCAAACCTAGAGAGGGCTCTCTCATGAGACTTTGTCTTAGTACAGGATATGACTTTGAGCTATCGGCTAGATTTAACACCTTTGAAATAATATGTTCTGGTTATATTGGCACAATAGAGTAATACCTTGGGATATGGAGTTGGTTCGAGAAAATGATAGAAACAAATGACTCGGTGACTAAAATTTAGAAGATAAAGGCTAAGAGAGAAACAATATTCAATGCAAAATCGTTGTGTGAGGCGAGGGGGAAACACAGAAAGCAACTCAGAGCACCATTGAGGATGAATTTAGAGTTAACTTAGAGGAAAACGGTTTGTCTAAATGGTGCGAATCTGAGGGCACTACGTAGTGAATCCAAGGTTTGAAAATACGTTCCTATTTAGATAGAAATAGATATGAATAAAGAATACATGGAGTATGTATGCAAAGAAAGGAAACAATACATCCAACTGCTACAATTAGAATCTTTTCATCAAGGTTCGATACTTTTTCATTAAATTCTGATCGAGCTCAAACTATATTCAATAGTCACTGTCTACACTAGTTTTCCAACCAAACCGAATTACATTGAAAAAATAAAATATATAGGCGAGAGTGCCTCTTGGGATACCCTTCTCTCTAGATATTATCTCTAAAATTTAGGAAACTGACTACTCTGTGCTTAATGACTCTTCGCATGACGCCTTTCCAAAAATAGAAAACAACTACATCTAGTTGCATCATGACTGCTTGTATTATGCCATGGGGATTTGGTTACCAATGAGGTCTCATCATGGGAAGAATGATGTCTCAATGCCTTCCTTCGAAAAAAAGTATGAACGATCAAATATTCTATCAAGGTCCCGCTATCTATTGTAATGACTTTGATTTATGTCGCATGCTCATTTGTTGGGGAGTGTACGTGGCAAGTGGCTGCTGACTGTCATGGCTGTTACAAAAATGAAAAAATGTCTAAGGATGATGCCTCCTTAAAAATTGTCAATATATGCTCTCTTTTTTAGGATATGGGAATGGACTCAGTTAATCACGTTTCTCATGTGTGCTGGCAAGAGCTGCACAGGCTTTTTCCTCAGTCACTTCACATTCTCTGAAATGCTTCACATTCCTTTATTTTGACATCTTCTGTGTTTCACATAGCTGTACAGTTGTATCTTGTGCCTCTCCGAGTTATCTCTTGAGCCACGTCATGTTTCCTTCATGGCTTTGTGATTATGACACTTCAAGGGTCTTTGTTGCTAGTTGTTGTCTCAGTTCCCTGTTTTTCTGGTAAAGTTCAGTGATGACGAGTTGCGCCTGTTTCAGTTGTTGAGATGTCTCTTGAACATTAGTGCACATGACATCTATCCTCCTCATTCTTCTCCCACTCTCTCATCTTGTACCTTCAATAGGTTCCAACCGAATAATGCGCATAAGTAATTCTTCAATAGTTGATCTTGAACACGACGCGTTTAGGACTCAGGTTTCCCCAAATTCTTTGTTATTCCTTGGCCTACCTCTTCTCTAGAGTATCTATTGTTGGAGAGATAGGGATTATAACATCTTTCCTTCCTACACAACTTCTCCCCGTCCCGGATCCACGCAGTGTGATATCATCGTTTCCATGGGTAAAGGGAAAACTCCCTTTGGATCCTTGGGGATGCTTGTTGTGAATAAGAATGAATCCCATTCTCTTTGGGGCTCGAGCCTCAAACTTCTTCCACTTCACTCTCCCTTTATTATGTTTTGGGAGGTTTCCATGGTGCAACCAATATTTTTCTTGCACACGGTGGATCTGGCAAGGCCCAAGGTGGAAAACATGATCAATCTAGGCTTGTGAGAAAAGATTACAAATAGTGCATAAACATGATTCGCGAATAGAATGTGTGCAGAGAATCCAAAATTTATAACAGAGTAGGTGGGAGGAGGAATCATTCCATGGAACAATGAATTCATGGAAGCTGGATGTTTCGAAATGAACTGTAGATTTTCCATAGCACATCCGCGTGTGTAAAGTACAGTTGATAAAGGTTGCAGGGCATACGTGATACGAACGTCATGATTTTTCATTTTCTCGACCTTCATAATGAGCTAATAATGGTTATTGCACTTGCCGACGCAACTTCTATTAACAATTTTCATCGACCTGGGGCACATAGAAACTCCCTTTTTTATACGAACCGACTCTCTCGGAACAAACTTTCACTTTTGCACATGTTTTGACTGTGACATCCCTTCTCGAATGCAAGGGCCAACTGACCACTTGATGACTTTGACCCTTTTGTTTTTAAGTACCTGACCTCAGATGCCTTGACACACAAGCCATGAATCAATTAATACCGACTCTAACTGAAGGAAAAATGGTGGCACTAACAAAAGTGACAGGTTGAGTCTACACTTATATTTCAAGAAAGTTGGATGGGGAAAGGAAACGGGGTTGTAGCTTCCTTCCAGTTGGTTCCAGAGAACACAGGGAGTTCAATTTTCCTTCAGGTTGGATAATGTACATCATAGTTTCACAGCCTACTTCCGGTTGGCGCTAGAGATTTCATGGAGTTAGAGCTTCCTTCAGGTTGGAGCTTGTAAATCAAGGGGTCATGGCCTCTTTCCAGTTGGTGCCAAATAATTCAGGGATACATAGCTTCCTTCATGTTGGCGACTATAAATCAGGGGGTCATAGCCTCCTTCTGGTTGGTGCCATAGAATTGAGGGAGTTGTATCTTCCTTTAGGTTGGAGCCTATAAATCAGGGGGTTGGTGCCTCCTTCCAGTTGGTGCTAGATAATTGTGAAGTTGGTGCTTCCTATGAATGTATTATTGATATATATAAGAAACCATTCTATGGTTTTCTCCCATTTTGTTTTCCACATAAATTCTGGTGTATTGTGTATCTATGGTTTCTTAATATGCATTGATGAATGATATTGTTTATGATGCAACAATATACTAAATGCATAAGCGATAAACTATTGAATATTGTTGATAAATTTGAAGTTTTATATAATATGGTTGAAAGTGGTAAAAAGTGCTCATATTGATTCATCGCCCCCTCTCAATATTCCAACATTATTTTATCATGGAAAAGTGAGAAATCCACAGGTAATAATGAAACCATATCAAGAGAACCACCATCAATTTATCGACCACCACATGTCCCTTAGTGGAAATTTCGAAAAAAACAATGCAGAGTAACCATGTGTTAACTCACACATGACTTGTGTGTGTGATTTTAATCATAATCATTAATCCCTTGGTGTAACCTCCAGCTAATGTCACGAAATATATCAATGAGTATCATTGATCCAAATGTTATCAATGATCATGATTTTAACTTAAACACCCATAATTTGACCACAAAGATCACGACCAATGATGGATATTGATAGGCCATCTGATATAATGGTTCCTAAGTCTCGATTTTACCTAGCACATGGAATATCAACGAATTTTACTATGCAAACAATTAACCCTGAAATCTCAAGACTGATATTAACCATGCATTATTATTTGTGAGGATTTCTCTGAAATCTTATTACTAAATGGAGGGATGAAACTTTATTTTGTTTGCATGATTACATATGAACTGAATGTTGTTGAGTGATGATTGATGAATAAAATTTCCTATTTATAAATATTGCATGTATTGTTGATAAGCTAGTAAATCATCAACTAACGAAAATTTTGTATCATCATCACTTAACGAGACAGTGACTTCCCATACAAGATATAAGTAAAAGGATGGTTAACCACCATTAATGGTGAGATATTTATCATAACAAATAAGAAGAATGTGATGAAAGGAGAGTGGTATAAACTCCTCCAAACCTAGCTATGAGAAGTATCAGGGAAGAGTTGCAAAGCTTTAAGTATGACAATGACAAGCTAATAAAGGAGAAAGAAAAATAGACTGAATTATATGCGTTCTTGCTACAAATCATGTCATACATAGAAAGGTAGTTACAACATGGGCCAATAGCCAGTAACATGGACAAACACTAGCCTGATAAAACCCATATTTTTCCTAGGATACAGAGGCACAAACCTGAAAGAAGCAATGAAAGAAGAATAACTCCCAAGAAGGCTCATCATGGAGCTAAGAAGCATGCCAAAACTGAAGAATCATCTAAGGATTCCTCTATTGAAGGAGTAGAAAGCTCCAAGGAACCATCCAACAGTGAGACCAGTTCCTATTCGCAGAAGAGAGGGAAGAAGATGAATCACTACAAGGGTGGTTACATTGAAGAATTTAAGAAATCCAATCCACCTACTTTTGATGGAGAAACAAAAAATGGGGAATAGGAAGAATATTGGATAATTTGCATGAAGAAGTATTTCATAGTTGATAACTACTATGAGAACTTGAAATCTTGAAAATATATATTTAATTTGAATGGAAGGGACTCTATCTGGTGGGATGACCTTAGAAATGTAAAAGGAAACTCGGAAAAAGGAGTTTTCTTGGAATAAATTTGAGAAATAATTCAAGAAGAAGTACTTATCTTAGAGGTACTATGATCAAAATACGAAGGAGTCCTATGAACTCAAACTATGACAACTCACTAAATATGAATATATCAACAAGTTTCTGGAAATGATGAGGTATGTACCCTACATAAAGTATGAAAAGGTGAATATGCAGTGACTCCTTAGTGGGTTGCCTCAATATTTCTGGAACATAATTAAATTTGATGAACCTAATACTTTATAATATTCCATTCAGAAGGCTAGGTATTGTTATGAGCAACTCAACCCCAAAGAAGAATAACCCAAGGAATGGAAGAAGAAAAGTAATATGGTATTCAAGAAGAAAGGGATTAAACCTTCAAGTTTTAATAATTATGGGAAGGGTTCCACGATGAAATTCCCCACAAAAAGTATGAATCAACATAAATTTCCATCTGAAAGTGGAAATAAAACTTTTGGATCAACCTCAGGAAGGACTAAAAGTATAAATAAGGTACCACTGAACTGTTGGGGTTTTGGAGAAGAAAATATAGTGAGGGACTTCCCTCATAAGAAACCAAGAAGGGAATATACAACATCCAAGAGGCTACCACAAATGATGATGTGGCTAGGAGTATGACAAAAAATCATGCAGCTTTGGACAATAGGAAAGTACACCACCAAGCCTCAGTGGTGGCAATGCAAGCTATGGTCATAGACCATCTTATTTCTATTTTGATTGACCCTAGTTTTGATCTGAGTTATATTTCTCCTCAAACTATTGATAATTGTAAATTACAACAAGAAAAACATGTTAAACCATGGCTAGTACAACTAGCCACTGGAACAAAAAGAAAGATAACAAAGGTCATAAGAACATGCCAAGTCATTATGAATGGGTTTCCTACCCAAGACACCTTAAACATCCTTTCTCTAAGATCATATGACATGTTGATTTCCATGGATTGGTTGGCTTCCCATAAAGCCAAGTTGGACTGTTATAATAAAACCTTAGAATGTGAAGATGATAGAGGGAATAAAATAACTCCAGAGGGATTTCAAAAGCATGTCTTAGAGAAAAAGTTATCAACCCTCCAAATGAATAAGTATTGCATGAAGGGATTCTCTTTCAATGCAATGCAAGTATTGAACTCCATTGAGGAGTAAACAGAAAGCCTAGAATACAACTCTATACTAAAATAATATAGATATATCTTTCCCGAAGAGGTACCAGGTTTACCTCCAAGGAGAGATATTGATTTCTCAATAGAGATTGTACCTGGATCAATACCAATGTCTAGAGCACCCTATAGGATGAGTACTTGAGAGATAGTTGAGCTCAAATTTAAGCTAAAAACAATGTTAGACAAGGGTTACACTAGACCTAGTTTGTCCCCTTGGGTAGCACCAACATTGTTTGTAAAGAAGAAGGATGGCACACTCAGTTTGTGCATAAACTATAAACAACTCAACAAAATGTAAATTAATAATAAGTACCCCTTTCCTATAATTGATGACTTATTTGATCAGTTGCGGTGTGCTACCATCTTCTCCAAGATTGATTTGAGATCTGGATACCATCAAGTTAAAATTAAGGATGAGGACATCCATAAAACTTTCTTTAGGAAAAGGTATGGGGACTATGAATTTGTGGTGGTTCCATTTGGTCTCACCAACACATAAACCACCTTTATGTGTTTGATGAATAATGCACTCAGAAAGTTATTGGAATTTTTTTTGTTATATTTTATTGATGATATCCTAATCTATTCAAAGAATATGGAAGATCATGTAGAACAAATCAATTTATTACTACAATTACTAAGAGAGCACAATATCTATGAAAATTTTAGTAAGTGTGACTTCTTCCAAAATAAATTCCACTACTTAGGCCATTTTGTCTCTGAGAAAGGAGTGGTAGTTTACCCTAATAATATTAAATACATTATGGATTAGCCTACACCTAGGGATGTAATTGATATTAGGTCCTTCATGGTCCTAACAGGGTACTATAGGAGATTTATCAAGGGTTTTTCCAAGATTGGTCACCCAATAACCTCTTTACATAGAAAGGGAGTTAATTTTATTTGGACAATAGAATGTGAGGATGGTTACCAGCAATTGAAACACCTCTTGACCCATGCCCCACTGCTAAAAATTGAAAACCCAAATAAATAATTCAGTGTGTGTACATATTCCTGCAAGAAAGGACTGGGTGGGGTCCTCATGCAATAGGGACATGTAATCTATTATGAGTTCAAAAAATTTGAATACACATGAAATAAATTATGTTACCCATGACCTGGAGTTATCTACCATAGTACATGCTTTAAAAAGGCATAGGAATTATCTTTTGGGCATAAAGTTTGGAATCATGAAATAAAATAGTGGGATGACCTATTTATTTGACCAACCCAAACTAAATGCTAGGCAAGCTAGCTAGATGGCTCTCATCAGTGAGTTTGATTTTGAGATAAAACACATAAAAGGGAAAGAAAACATAGTCATGTATGCATTTAGTAGGAGTATGAAATTAATTCACTTAGTAGTTGTAAGTACCTGTGAAACAGACCTCAAGGAAAGGGTTAAGAGTGCACAGGAAGTAGATGAGTTTTTCAAAAAAGTAAACAGACATTTAGAAAAAAATCCAACATGGTTGAAGTATGATAGTTATCAAATGATGAGTGATGGCCTACTAGTATACACAGGAAGGTTGTGTATCCAAAATTTTGACGAGTTTAAGAGGTTCATTTTGGATTAACTACAAAAAATACCATAGGTTGGTCACCCTGGTTATCCTAAAATGATTACATCCCTTAGGAAACTGTTTTATTGGCGAAGGATGAACAAGGATATAGCTGATTATTTGGATAAATTTTTAGAGTTCCAACAGGTTAAGGTGGAACAACAACACCCAACAAGATTTTTTCATCCCTTGCCTATCCCATAATGGAAATTGGAAACCATTTTCATGGAATTTATCACAGGACTACCTAAAACAACCAAACCAAATGATGTGATCATGGCAGTTGTGGATAAATTGAGAAAGGATGCCCACTTAATTTAGGTAAAGTCCACTTGCAAGGAAATATATATCACCAGTATATTCATCAAAGAAATATTCAAACTACACGGGATGCCTAAGAAAATTATATCTGATAGAGATGTAAAATTCACCTCAAAATTTTGGAAATATTTATTCATTGTTTGTGGAACAAAATTACTCTTCAATACAACCTACCACCCTCAAAATGATGGGAAAACGGAGAGGGTAAAAAAAGTGTTGGAATAAATTTTAAGGATGCATGTGATGCATCAACCCAAGAAATGGGAATAGTATCTACCACTGGTAGAATTTTCCTACAACAATGGTTACCCCAAATCCTTGAAAATGAGCCCTTTTGAGGCCCTCTAAGGAAGAAAATGAAATATCCCAATCACCTGGGATAATCAAGTGGAAAAAAATCCCATTGGACCTGATATGTTAATGGAACTAGAACAAAAAATAACCCAAATAAATAAAAATATGAAATTGGCCCAGGACAAGTAGAAGAGCTATGAGGACAACAAAAGATGTCATAAAGAATTTAGAGGAGGAGATCATGTGTATCTCTGAATTAAACCTAGAATAATTTCCTTAAGAATGGGGGCATGTGCCAATTTGGAACCAATATTTTGTGGAAATTTTGAAATTTTGGACAGAGTAGGATTTGTAGCTTATAAATTGGCCTTTCCTCCCACAATGAAAGAACATAATGTTTTCCATGTTTCCTTATTGAAGAAATAATACATGATGTTTCCCACATAATTGATTGGTCTGTGATCTAGTTAGAGATAAAGGGAGAGTTCCAGCCACAAATTCAGTGTATCCTAGACATGAGAGATATCCCTCTTAGGAACATAACCATTGAACAGGTCAAGGTGCAATGGAAACATTTTGGTCCCGATGAAGCAAATTTGAAAATGGAGGATTCCATGAAACAAGCATGCCCTTTTTTGTTCACTATTCTATATATATTTTTTTTGTTAGATAGAACACCGATGGAGATTTTCCTTTGAGGGGGAGGGGATTGTAACACCCATGTTTCCCCCAGTCTGTAAATATAATTATTATTGTGACAAAACTATAGACATATCTGTATGTGATCAAGGAAAGACAATGAACCTTCATGTATTTTGTATGGTATATAATTGATTTTAATATAATAGGGATATTTTTAGTTACTTCTGAAGGAATGGCCTTCACAGGTTATGATTTTATGAGAGGAATGGGAAAGAGGGAGGTAATTACCAATTTAAATGAATATTCCAGACAATACCATGTCTAATTAAAAATGATGCAAACCTAAACTGTCCCCAGCCATGAAAACTGATTATCAGACAAGATAGTAGTTGAAATAGTTTCTTTGGGAGTTAAGGATGGGAAACATACCTTCAGGAAACTTCTGACACAATCCATGAAGTCCTGGAGAATAAGGAAAGAAAATAGGGAACGAGGAAAGACAAGGAGAACACACATGGCTAGGTATATGAAAAGAGCAGTTGGAGACATAGAGAAGAGAAGTTGTAGAGACTTCTGGAAAATCAAGATTGTATAAGGAGCCCGCCCCACCCAATCAACATATCCCCATCCAGTAAGATAGTTTCATGCCCCCTCACCCATTGGATGGATGAGGGACTTCGTTCCTCTCCCTTTTTGGGTCGAGTCACTTAATGTACCTTTGCCTATTGTTCCTTATAGAGTTCTAGTTCAATATAAGATCTGCTAGTTAGAGTATGAGTTAAGTCTAAGGAGAGTTATATATAGTGAAGTAGTGCAGTAAAAAGAATTAATATGCACCCTCAAGGAATCAAATCTTGATCTAGCTTCCTAATTTACTTAACGTGACCGATCGATACCTCAAAGTAAAGACACAATTGTAGAGCTCACAGGCATAGAGCACAAAGGTATGGGACTAGTGAATTTCTCCCTTTGATACCTGAAATTTCTCCTTCTCTCGCTCGAGTCAATCTAGATAGATGGAATTACTTCATTCTTGGATATATCCTCTCATGAGATCATACCCTATCTCGCGGGTGGTTAGTTGTAGTAGAGGTTAGTGAAACCTTTCCTACGATTGGGTGGAGAGTGGTTTTCCCTACAGTAGTCATCATGATATCTCTAAAATTTTAGATAAGTGCCTTGTATTGATTATATGTATTAACTAGAGCACATGAATGGATTTGATGAATATGTATTATGAATTTCAAGTTTGATTTCTTACTTCAAGAGATGCCTTGTATGTGCATAAAAAGTTTGATTTCTTACTTCAAGAGATGCCTTGTATGTGCATAAAATGAATATATATATATGTGTGTGTGTGTGTGTGTGTGTGTGAATCATGTCTTTCTATCTATAGATACATCTATATCTATAGGAATAATTGTAAACATGAATTTATAGGATGTTTCTATGATTTGCAACATGGGAGTGAGTATGGCCAATTAGAGTTTGTTTGTATATATATATATATATATATATATATGATATAAGAGTATATATATATATATATATATATATATATATATATATCGCTGCATGCACAAGTGCATTGTGGTATGGAAGTTTTGATAGTGTGAGAATTCCATAGATATGACAAAACTGAGTTACCTTGGGTGAGGATAATGAAATTCCTTGGAACCCAGGAAAATAAACTCTCAAAAACCCAGAAACCCTAAAGGATCACACGAGGAAAACCCTTATGAAAATGACTAAGTCGAGACTCAGACTACTAAGGTAGTGGAGGAGTGCTAGTTCACTTCAAAGGATTGTGGTTGTAGATCTTCCTCGACGATTAAATATGGGCCCTTTATTAGGATGAAGTCAATATGAGACCTCAGTCGTTGATCTGGTGGAACAGGGCGATCATTACCCTTCATCAAATCTAGGTACGAATCCCATGGGGTATGCACTCTGAAATCATTGAGGACCATTTATCTTTAGGAGAGTGTCTGTGGATGATCCTAAACCATTAGATTTGTTGTGTTTAATACAGTAGGAGTCCCATGGTCAATATTACCTAGATGTCGACGTGCAGGTAGTTCGAAAAGGGTATTTTGAGGGATGATCTAGGCCATCCATCGTGACAAGTTCCATGATAAAACTCCTCCGTAGATCATATTGGTTTCATTTGAACGAGGCTAGGTGACATGAGACAGATGCTACTCATATCTGCCAACTCAAGATCAATATTGTATGTCCATGGAAACACTGCCCACCCATGATTAAAGGAAGGATCGAGGGGTACCATGTCGTCCCCATGTAATTTGGGGAATCACCCTACTCATCAAGTGTTGGAATCCAGGGATGGAAAGATATTCACAATCCATTGTGAGGTCATAGTAGTAATTGGAGAGAACCATGTTCAAAGTTCATAATGGAACTGGAGAAGACTTTGACCTTATTATTTTAATATGTCGACCATTGGGAAATAAACTCTAAGATATCACATAGATCGACTAGCCAGACGGAAAGTATTCATGTCATTTATACCATTGAGAGGAAGGTATCATGAATACATGACTCCAATGGAGTAATCCTTATCATCCATCAAACCCAACTAAAAGAAACCTTGATTGTAAATTTTTGCAATCCTTCTAGATGAGGACAAGAGGAAGGTGTCTTCATGATGATGTGGTTGACGGAACTCCCACAGTGTGCAAAGGACATGTGTTACCACTTGAATGGATAATATGAGTACTTTCATGATGGCATGTATGCCACATCAAGAGTACATGCAAGTCCACGTGTCGAAATGGGGTTGAGCCATGTGTTTCATCAATGTGTCATGGGGTCACATGTGTCTCTCTAGGAATGGATCAAGACCAAGGTTTGTATATCGATGGATACCTATGGAATATATATTCCCCAAACTATATCATTACATTCCCGTGAAAACATATTGACCGCTTTTTTGTAGATTGTCTCTAGTAAGTGTCACAGACCTAATTCCAAGAAAGAAATATTTGGTTTTTATATATAAATAAACATAATATCTTTGTAATGGGTCTTCCCCATAATTATTTTCATATTTACTTTTATACCTATCTTATAATTTTCCTTGTTTCCCTTACGATACAGAAAATTTCATTATCCTTCCAACATTTTGATTATGATGATAAACTCATAGGGACTACATACCTATACGCAAATCTTATTAATTACAGAAGTTTTTTATAAAGTATTATAGTTCTTATAATCCACCCTTATATATCATATTTATATGATTTATCCTAATCATTATCTCCTTAAGACCAATATTTGATAACCAATAATTTATGATTTATTATTACTTAAGTGGTGATATATATAAATGTTCGATGAATTGGTTGTTACCTATAGTCCTTCTCTTATGACTGTAGTTTTACAATTATTATTACCATGTTCTTATACTTATATTATTTAATTTACTTTATACCATATGTTTTTAATGTTTATTATGGTAATTCTTCATATATAAACTTGGGTTTCAATAAGTAGGGTTTAATTAAATCATGAACAAATTATTTGGAATGACCTATCATTGTAAGCCCATATGTTCATGTTACACCTATCCTTCGACATGACTACTTAGTCTAGAGGAATTCATTTGGGTTCTTTACAAGGTTTAAACTTGTGTTGCAGTATTTGTTCGTGATAAAACTTTGCCAAGCATTCTGTGTTCTCTCAGAGGATTTATCATGTAGCCAGTCCTGTGATACATCTTGAGGCTTCTTGCGTAAACTCATGAGTGGTTATTCAACCATTTCCTTCTAAAACTTTATTATGTGCTGCTTGGTAATGCATCTCATTTTCAGAATATCTTCATCGCCCTAACTGTTAAATTTTTGAATTAAAATTAAGTACCAAGGCAAGTGTTTCTTCCCTAGGTGCCCAAGGGGAGAAAGTTTAATGTGAGTCCTAGTCATTTAATCTTGAGAGATGCAAATTAAAATGTGACTTTTTATGATTAAAGAGGGTGAGTGAAGAGACACCAAATCTCACCACCCATCTAATCTAATCTCAATCGTTAGACTAGAAAAATCCTCACCTTCCCTCATGAGGTCAGATCAGGGCAAGAGGGAAGCACCTTAATTTTGAAAGTAGCGTGGCTATCTTGTGGAGAGAACAAGAGGAGCTCAATTTCCTCATGTGGAGAGAACAAGAGAGAGCAAAGAGAGGTCGAAAGCGTAAGAAAAGATACGTAGGTTGTAATGGGAGTATTGGTGTGCATTCCGCTGGGTCACTTAACAACATTTTAGTAAGTAATGTAAATTGAGTCTTTAGCAAGTAGTTTTGGCACTAATTTCATCGACACCGTGGCGGCGGCATCATTAATTTGCCGGTACGTACCTATTATAGCTGTACGGATTTTTGGTTCAACCGAAGCAAAGATACATGAATGCCTTAGATAAGTTTGTAAATTCCTCACATTTAATATGCCGTAAAAGAATTTCGGTCTTCATAAATAATACAAAGCCCTCTCACTAGTTTTTCTCAGGTTTTCTAGGGCTCAGTTAGAATCAATATCTTTGTACTACATTTTCTAAGTTTGCATATTGTTGATATTTATTTTCAAGATTGAAAACGATGTTCGTAATCCTCATGTTTCGCCTTCAAGCTTGGCTTTTCTGTTAAGCTTTTATATGTTGAAACAGTGTTGTAATATATGCTCAAACTTTGGTTGAAAAATCAGCGATACTAAACTGGGTTGGGGAAGGAAAATTACATGGTATCGGAGCTGAGTTGAAGAGAAGTAGAAACTTCAGCAGACAGAAAGTAGGGACAACAAATACCACAGGGCGATTTTTGAATTTGTGATTTTCTAAAGAGGGTCATGTCTACTGGTTTGAGGGTTGAAGAGAGACTTGATGGGGCAAACAAACTTTGGTTCTTGGAAGAGAGGATGATCTTGCTTTTGCAAGAAAAACGAAGTTGTGGGACATTGTGAGAATACCACTACTCATCTTGTTGTAAATTCATCGATTCTACTCTTCTTGCAGCCTATATTAAGAAGAGTATCAAGGTTAAGAGGATTTATTCTGATGCCATCAAGGATCATTTGATTCCCTCACGACGGGAAGACTATGCCTATGAGATGTGGGAGTTCTTGACTAAAGAAAATGTGAGTACAAATGAGAACCGAAAATGGTTTTGAGGGAAAAACTAAAGAACATAAAATGACCAAGGCTGAAAATGGCCTAAGCATACCTTACTATATTGGACACAAAGTGAGGATGAGCTTGAGCTGTGGGGAAGCCATAATGATAATGATCTTCGGTGAGAACAACATTGAATGGTGTTTCCAAACACCGGGTTGTTTTGTGGAGGAATTGTTGTTAGGAGAAGCTTCCACTTGGGAACGCCTTTAGGATGAATTTATTCAGAGGAGACCGAGAGGTTTAAGGTGCATGGCAAAGCTCCATCTGCTGTGTCAATGCAGGAGGGAGAATGTGGTCTTTGCTACCACTTCAGTAAGAAGTCTGTGAAGGGTCTAAAGGGAGGACAAAGCCCAAGGTGAAGGGAAGAGACATGAGCAAAGTCAAGTGTTTGTTTACATAAGTTTGGGCACCATGCAGATGCGTTGTCCATAAACAAGAAGAAGAAACAACAACAACTTCAAAGAGATAAGAGCTTCGTTCACCGATGACAGGGAATTTTTCCTTGATTGTGTGTCTTCCCTCGAGGACCACTACTCCCGATACCAAGAAGCTGATTGACAGCAGTGCCTCTCACCATATGATTAATAGTTCATGGAAAGACCGGATGATCTTACCAAGCAGGATGCAGAGATAGTGCTTGGAGATGACTGGGGAGGTCAAGGTGGTCAAGTTGTGGGGACTATTTATTTCGAGGGAGTCTTTGCCTCCATTTGACAGAGGGTTCTTTATGTTCCGGCTTCTTAGATGAAGAATCCGCAGTCGGGCTTTGAATATTGAGGAGAAGGCTATGAGGTCTTGTTCCATGATGGCAAAGCCTTCAGAGGGTTCCATACCACTCGCCGAAGTGATTTGTACTAGACATGAGAGGTTGTAAAAGTTCTTGTTCCAGCCTGCTACAGCATTTCGATCTGTCTTCTATCAGCAAAGAATAAAGGATCTATGTGATATGGGTACGGAGGATTGCACATTTTACACCATGGGGATTTTTGAGTTCTGAGGGAGTTGGTGATGAGAGTTCAGATTTCAGTTCAGAGCACCAGCGATTGTGCAAGGGCGGTGGTCTTGGGAGTACTCAAGATCAAGCCCGCCGAAAGAGTGATAGAGCAAATAGGATACTGGATCTATACATTCATATGTATGTGGTTCGGATGTCTTCTCGCATCGCTGACCTGATCCCTTTATATACTATGTTTTATTCATTGATGACTTCTCTCGGAAGTCCTAGATTTTTCTTCATGAAGACCAAAGGTGATGCAGGAGCATCCGCACTGCCGCGCTACCGGGCATGAAGATGAAAAAGACTTTGAAGGAGACGTCGTGAGTCACGTCATGGACTATTTTGAGAAGGTCACGATTGAATAAAAGAATCCATATTTAGGCGCACTTATGTATCAATTGGGACCTAGAGCAGATAATCTCTGCCCTTGTACATCAGGAACACTTATTAGATTTTAGTGCAGAAAGATTAGATTGGATACGGTAGATAGAGTCATTAAGGTGTAGATGGGATTGAATTTGCTTTTGAGAGGGAAACCAATATAAATTCCTTCTTTGTATTATTATTATTATATAAGAGATCCGAGGAGGAGAGTTAGCATTTAGGAGGAAGAAGGAGGAACAAGCAGAGAACTTTTGAAGAGTCCCCATGTACAGTTCCTGAATTAATAGGAAGATTGATTCAGCTCATATTGATTATTCTCTCTGTCTTGTTAATATTATGCCGCTGCATGGTAGCTTTCTTTTATGCTTCCTTCTATATGTTGCATATATGATTTCATATCAAGTAAGAAATCTAAGAGAAAGATAAATGAGTTTCAGCTGTTTCTCGCTTGGGCCTCGAGATTCCCGTGATACTGCGCCGAAATCTTCCGCGATAGAAAAGCGCGAAGAGGTCTCTACGCCAGTTCTGTTTACATCCACTTAGGAGCATTGGAGATAAAATCATTTCATGGGTGTGATTATCCCCTGGTTGTTGATGGGAATTTGTCTCTGGATCTTAATTCTTAGCTATGTCCTTTCATATGCTGTATACTTGACTATGTGGAAGGATAAGGAACTATGTGCATGAATAATAGGTTCCAGTTGTTTCCCAAGACAGCCAGGAGTTCTGCGAATTGCAGTCGGGTTGAGTCCGGGAAGGTGCAGTCGCAGGGTTGCTTGAAAAGACAAGATCGTGTTGGCGACGAACATGCAAGAAAGAAGGAATATTATGAAGGAGAAAAGACGCCAGCGAACCTCTTAGTGATGATTTAAACCGGAGGAGAAATACCTGGACGAAGGGAGAGACCGGGTTCCTTCACTTAGCCTGAGTCGTGGAGTATTTAGTATGCGTAATACCGCTTCCCTCATCGGGATCGTCTGCCATTGACGGAGCACGATTCTCTCAAGCATCGCTACCGACTTTCGTCTCAGTAGAGGGGACGATTGGCATCGAGGCGCAAAGCGACGCTTCAATGGAGAAGCCAGACCGCTGGATCGCATTTGGGATTTCTGAGTCCATGGTGTGAGGACACATCCCCCGAGTTGCTAGAAGCGAGAGAAGAGTCAACGCTGACTTTCCTCGGCCTCGGGAACCCGGGAAAAAGACACTCGACGTCGGGAATCGCGAGAGGCTTGTGACTCATTCTTCCTGCCAGTTAAAAAGCGGGAACGCTGCGAGAGAGAGGATCGTAATAGAAACTCGAAGGGGAGAAGGAGTGCCAACTCTTCGCCGCGAATTGTGGCGTCCCGTGGGCTTACCTGCTCGCTGAAAGCGGTGAATAGCCAGCGACAGGTCTTCGGGATCATTCCAAGAGTTCAAATCTCTGTGGAGAACCAGATAGGGAAGAAAAATCAAAGTCCAGATCAACAATGGGGGTGGTATACCTCCAAGGAGTTTATGAGTTTCTGTGTAGGAGAGGGCATCGGAGGGAGTTGAAAGTTCTCCTTACAACCCTCAGTCAATGGGTTGGTCAAAGGGAAGAACAAGCCATTTTGGGGCCGAGCCATATTACATGATCGTGGGCCGCCATCATTTCTATCGAGGGCATGCCACATCATGATTCAGAGAATGTGAGTCCTGCTGTATCGGTATACGTGAATCCCGTGAGGACGCTTTCTCTCGAAGAAGCCTAAGGTAGCACTGGATTTTAGTATCATTATTATTCATTTGTCCCTTATGAGAAGAGGACAATGTTGGAGCCCATGGTAGAGAGAGGATATTTTTTGGGTACAAGGAGACTTCAAAGGATTTCCGTATTGACCTTCCTTCTTTGAGGAAGATTGTCTTGAGGAGGATGTCATATTTGAGTGCGAGGACGGAGCCTTAGGAAGTCTAGAGGTATAGAGAGGGGTGAGTAGTATTCACCTCATATTCGTGTGAGCCTACGCTAGACTACAATGATAGATTTTGGTGGCCATCGGCCTAATGACTACAAGTCTGCTGTGAGACAAAGGCCGAGTTCAGTTCGCACTACCGGTCCACGTGTTTCGTGATCGCACCGGGAAGTCTACTACGATCATTGTTCGCCAGGATGGGGTCTGACCAGTGGAGAGTCCTCTAATGTGACAATTCTTCAGGAGTGGAGTGAAGCCCAAATGGCTTCAGACATTTGAGGGATGCACAGGTCCGCTGTGGGGAATCCCAAGCAGGCAAGGAGGGAGAGTAAACCTCCCGAGAGGTTTTCTAGATGCATCACGATGGTGAGAAGTATTCGGGAGTCTCGAGTCTCCACTTTTGAGGAGGCCATACTAGTAGACAGTATGAGAGATGCCATGATGAAGAGTACAATTCCATCATGAAGAATCATGTCTGGGAAGTTGTTCCTAGGATCTCGGGAAGCTCTGCAGGACTTCCCAAGTGGCTCTATTGTTAAAGCATGCCGCGAGATGGCAAGATTGGGAGAAGGGTACAAAGCTCGCCAGGGTTCGGGGTTTTCACAGTTGGGGAGTCATCATGATGAGACCTTTGTGATCGTTGCTCGGCTACACTTCGATCGTGGTAAGGATCTCCATTGTAGCAGTAGATGGGTTGAAGATCCACCGATGATGGATGTGAAGACCACATTTTTGAATGGTCTTATTGAGGAGGAGGTATACATTGAGCAACCATTGGGCTTTGAGGTGCATGGGAGAGAGTTTCATGCGTGTAGACTGAAGAAGGCATTGTATGGACTGAAACAAGCTCCCAGAGCTTGGTATTCGAGGATAGATGCCTATTTGCAGCAGTTGGGTTTTGAGAAGAGTGAGGTGGATCCCAACCTGTATTTCATTGTGGTTGGAGAGGATCCTCTCATTCTTCTACTATATGTGGATGACCTTTTCATTACAAGGGTAGAGAGTCTCATCAGCAGCTGCAAGGAGAGCCTTGTTTCAGAGTTCGAGATGACAGATATTGGACTGATGCATTACTTTTTGGGATTGGAGGTTTGGCAGGAGCCCGGACACATCTTCCTGGGACAGGGGAAGTATGTGTGTGACATTCTGAGCAAATTTCAGATGGGAGATAGCATGCCCATGACCATTCCCATGATTACCAATTGGAAGAAGCTTCATGCTTCTGAGTCACAGTTGGTGGATTCCACTTTGTATAGTGAGTTGATCGGGTTATTGATGTATTTGGTCAATACCAGGCCAGATATTTGTTTTGCTGTCAACACTCTCAGCCAGTTCATGGTGGAGCCTAGGAGAGTGCACTGGGTGGCAGCAAAACATGTGCTCAGGTATCTTTGTGGTACGGTAGATTATGGTATGGACTATCATAGAGGAGATGGAGTTCGTCTGGTTGGCTATACAGACTCAGATTGGGCAGGATGTGTCAGTGACAGGAAAAGCACTTCAGGGTGTTGCTTTGGATTGGGATCAGTAGTTGTGTCTTGTTTCAGTCGGAAGAAGAAGTTAGTGGCTTTGAGTTCGGCAGAGGCTGAGTATATGGCAGCTAGTCAGGCTAGTTGTGAGACCCTTTGGCTTCGCAAGATGTTGGTTGGATTGTTCGGTGTGCAGTTGAGGCCTACCGTAATTTACTGTGATAATCAGAGTTGCATTAAACTTTTGGAGAATCCAGTTTTCCATGACCGTTCTAAGCATATCGAGATTCGGTATCACTTCATCCATGATTATGTTCAGAGAGGATTTGTGGAGCTACAATACATATCTACTGAGGAGCAGGTTGCAGACATACTCACCAAGGCATTCAACATGGGCAAGTTTGTATTTTTCAGGGACAAACTTGGAGTGGTGAGTAAAACTTTCCTTGATATGAGGGAGTGTTAAATTTTTAATTAAAAATAAAGTACCAAGGCAAGTGTTTCTCTTCCCTAGGCGCCTAAGGGGGAGAAAGTGTCGAATGTGAGTCCTAGTCATTTAATTTGTGAGATGAAAATTAAAATGTGACTTTATGATTAAAGTGAGGGTGAGTGAAGAGACACCAAATCTCAGCCACCCATCTAATATAATCTCAACCATTAGATTAGAAAACTCCTCACCTTCCCTCATGAGGTCGACTTAGGCAAGAGGACGCACCAATTCTTGAGTAGCAGAAGCATTCTTGTTGAGAGAACAAGAGGAGCTCAAGCATTCTTGTTGAGAGAACAAGAGAGAGCAAGAGAGAGGTTGAGCAGAAGAAAAGAGACAACAGTTGCAATTTCTGGGAGTATTAGCATGCATTCCAAGGTTGCCGAACAACATTTAGTGGCACAGAAATTGAGTCTTAGCAGAGTTTTGGCACAAATTTCGAGACAGTCCATGCAACATTAATTGTTGGGACAGCCGTACAGTTGTACGGATTTCTGGTTCAGAAATTGAGAAGCAAAGCTACATGAATTTCTAGATAAGTTTGTGTAAATTTCTGAAGATGAATATGCTGTAAAAGAATTTCTCAGAAGCTCATAAATAATGCAAAGCCCTCTCTCACTGGTTTTCCCCTTGTGGGTTTTTCCAGGGTCGAAGTTAGACCGAATATCTTTGTGTCTACATTTTCTGAGTTTTGGATATTGCTGATATTTTATTTCTACATTGAAAACGATGTTTAGAATCCTCATGTTTCAGTTCTGAAGTTTATTTTCTATTAAGTTTTTATATGCTGAAACAGTGTTGTAATATATGCTCAAACTTTGGTTGAAAAATCAATGAGACTGAAACTGGGTTGGGATCTGAAAAATTAACACTAACTGTCCCACACTTAGCTCTTTCCAAAAGTCTTCACTTCTTCCTTAGGCTCTGTATGCTTCCTGATATTTTCCCCCTTTTACGAGTTTACAGAGTGGAGGTTCATATGTCACATTCTTGTTTTTGTTTCTTAGGAATTTTGTTGGGTAATGCTCTGGGCATTCATAGTTTTCCTTGGACCTTCTATGAATCTTTCCAACTTATTCAAGGACGATGCCTTTAACTGGTAAGAATACTCTCTTAAACATTCAGGATTTTCCTGTAACTGTATGGGTTGTTTAACTTATTAACATTTCTTCTGTTTTACCCTTCAAAATGTTAATTGTTTGTTGTTGGAATAAATCTTACTTTTCTAATTATATCTCTCATCAAATTCTTGTTAATACATATATGTTTCCTATTATACATTGACTGTAAGGTTTATGTTTGGTCGCAATAGTTCTTATTCATTATTTTATTTGAGTGGGTTATGCCTTAGCCTTAGGGTTTTTCCATTGGTACCTAGTAATATCAGTAGTTGGGTTTTACCATGACAGGATCAAATATTTTCCCTTTTCTCATCTTTGGTTAAATATTGAGACCTTGCATCTTTTTTTATACACTATTGTCTATATTTTTAGGACTTACACTATGATATATCATGCAGTCAGAGTTTTCACAGACCTTAATGGTTACATGATTTGAATTTTTGTACATATCTTGTGCTTTTCATTAAATTTTATTCTTGGTTAATATCTAATGATGGGCCCTTATGATATGTGAGGGTGCCCATCAATTATCTGACAACCCAGAACATCCAGGTGCATATTACAATGATTGTAGGAGATATTTCGACACTATCCTTCTCGATGGTGAGATTAATTCTATTGTTTATGTAATTTTCCTTTGATTAAAATGATCCATGCAGCTTACTAACTCATTCTTTTATTCATTTTGTAGGTGTCGATACTATGGTCGACATGGAGCTCTAGAATACCCAAGTACAGAAAGGTATTCTGTTTTTAATACTTCTCTTTAATTAGTTGACCGATTATCTTTTGAATGTAATATTCCTAGAAGCCAGGTGGCTTCGTAGACTACTGTCTACGCAAGCTATGTTGTTGTAAAAATCGGTTTAGTGAATTTCCTTTTCCTAGATATATAGTTTATAAATGGACTATGCTCGTTTGGATTCTATATAGTATGTAACATTTCCATTTTCATATATATATACATAGGTTATATCATTAAATTATTTAATGAGTTTTCCTCGACTATTACAATGTATTATGTAACGATATTCCTTTTTGAATATAGAACAAGGAACTCTTCTTGAATTTGTAATGATTTCTTTTTCCGTTTATATATATAATGAAATATATGGTAAATTGATATAAGTTCCTATGTAAATAATTCCTTTTTAGTTGCATATTGTATTTCGATGAGTCTTGTTCCTTCCATATGGATTTCCTATCCAAAATTCAGTCTTTAGATTTGTAATTAGGTTCTTACCTACAGATACCCATAATCTATTACTAATATTATAATTATGTTTGTAAAGAAGAATAACTATTATATTTCCTTTCTATATGAACATATAATATGCATATGTTCATTGTACATCAAGCATTAAATCTCTAATACTAACATATAAACGCATTTGATTCCTTGTACATCAAGCATTAAATTTCTAATATTGATCCAATTGTTTAAGCTTGAGAATTAAATCACATAATTGTACACTAACACAGTAAGTATTTAAGTAAAAAATTTCTAATGAGCATGTTCATCATAAGCAATAAAACCTAGAACTTTGGGGAAAACACATGTTGAATACCCTATTCCTCCCAACCTTAGACTAGCATCTTTGTCACCTCTTCCACCCCCGAGAAGAGTTCATAATCCAAGGAGTGGCCTCTGTGGCCTCTTGCAGAATTTCGAGCTTTGGTTGTTCTGAGTAATCTCTTAATGTTCATTGTGTTCAGTCATATAGTACATAGCCTTCTCAATATATACAATCACCTCTAGGACTTGTGACACTTTTATTGAGCGCCCTTATCACTCACCACCTATCAGAATGTACTTCACACATGTTCACAAATTCTCCTATAAATATGGAATGTGTGTTTTTGAAGTTAAGTTAAATCCACAACTTGTCTCAATCTTTTGCAACTTGGCCAACCCCATTATATTCCTAACTCCCTCTTTAACAATTGCTTCAACGTGTGCCCATTTTTCCACATGTGTTTATTTTCATAAATTAATAAGGTTTTACAATTCAATTTTGGTCAATTGGCCAACTTTTTTTTTTTGAAAATAATTAAAATTCTAAATTGAAAACAATAATTGAAGTAATAGTAAAAAATCCAAGTCCTGGGTATCACATAAACCCCCCCGTTAGAACTTATCACCTTCCTCGGTGATAAATAATTTTCATCAATACTATCTTGGAACAGAAATGGATATCCTTCCTGCATATTACTTTCCATTTCCCAAGTAGTCTCTTTTGGACTAAGGTTCTTCCATTGCACCTTTACATGTCCTATGACTCGATTACGGACTGTAAGTTCCCCCTTGTAGAGAATGTGATCTAAATCTACTAGGAACTAGCCCATGGGTTCCACTTGTATCATATTCCGATCAACAACATGAGTAGGGTCATGTATATACCTTTTCAATAATGAAATGTGAAATACATCATGTACTTTTATTGTAGATGGAAGTGAAATTTGATAAGATACTAGTCTTATTCCAACAAGTACCTTGAATGGGCCACAATATCTAGTTTCTAACTTAGTATACCTGCCCATCCATAAAAAACTATTTTTAGGCTTAACTCTAATATACACATGATATCCAACAATGAACTCTCTTGGAGTCATTTTTTCATCAACATAACTTTTTTTCTTGTCCTCAACTACTTTTAGGTTCTGATGTACCTGTTTCAATGTTAGTTCCATGTCTTTTAACATATCTAGTCCTATCATCAATCTATTTATAGGATTACTCCATGAAACAGGTGTTTTACATTTTCTTCCATATAAAATTTCAAAAGGACTAAGTTTTGTTGAAGCTTGATAATGATTATTATAAGCAAATTAAACAAAGTAAAAATATTCTTCCCATTTACTAGGTCTATCCATAACATACATTATAAGCATGTCTTAAATAATCTGGTTAGTTCTTTTAGTTTTCCCATCCGTTTGTGGATGATGATAAGTGTCGGAATTTAATTGGGTATCTAACCCTTTAAATAAGGCCTTCCAATTTTTTTTGATAAACACAAAATCTCAATCAGATATTATAACTTTAGGAATTCCATGTAACCTAAACATTTCCTTCATAAATATTTATTTGATATTAATAGCCTTGTAGCTTGATTTCACAGGTATAAAGTGTGTTGCCTTACTTGATTTATCAACTACAACCATAATTGAGTCACTTTGTTTACTACTTCTAGGAAAACCGGTAATAAAATCGATACTTATCACTTCCCATTTCCATTTTGGAATGGGTAAAGGTTGTAGTAGTCCAGCTGGATGTTGGTGTTCAACCTTAACTTGTTGATACTCTAAACATCTAGCTAGATATTCATTTGTTTCACCATTCATATTTTTCCAATATAATTATCTTCTTAGCATAGTAATCAATTTATGGTAACCTGGATGTCCAGAATATGGTTTCTTATGCAATTCGTCTAGAATTAACAACTTAATTTCATTAGATTATGGTACATATAATCTATTTTTATACATTAACGGTCCACTTTTTAAGAATCTAATGTCTAATTCTTCCATTCATGTTGAATTATTAGCAATCTTTAACTTGATATTTTGATATTATCGGTCTTTTTCAACTTCTATTCTTACCCTTTCTTCTAAATCTGTTTCATAGTTATTTATAGTAACTCTATAGATCATATTTGCATGTCTACTTAATTCATCTTCCACCTTATTTTATTTTCTCTTTGTGTGTTTTATCTAAAATTCATAGTCGGTTAAGAAGGCTAACCACCTTCCTTGGCAAGCATTTAAATTTTGTTTATAAAACATATATTTTAAGGCAATGTTACTTTTCAACAATAGAGATTTTTTTCCTACCAGGTAGTGCCTCCACATATTTAATGCATGTATTATTGCAGCCAATTCCCACTCATGAGTTACATAATTTTCTTCATGTTTATTTAATTTCTCAGACTCATAATCTATTACATGGTTTTCTTACATTAACACAACACCAAGCCCTTCACGGCATGCATCAAGACATACTACAAAGTCCTTATATATATATGTCAATTTTGATATAGGAGTTGTAGTTAAGAGTTGTTTTAATTTGTTAAAACTTTCTTGACATTTCCCAGACCAGATGAACTTAGTTCCTTTCTTTTGTATTGATATTATGGGGTATGAAATATTAGATAACCCTTATATAAAAATCCGTTAATAACCAGTTATACCCATAAAGGATCTTATGTCCAAAACATCTTTAGGTTCAGGCCAATTCATTATAGCCTTTATTGTGTTTGGATCAACTTCTATACCTTCCTTGGAAATTATATGTCCCAAATACTGAATTTGGTCTTTATAAAGTTCTCACTTACTTATCTTTGCATATAATTTATGTTATCTTAGTATTTGTAATGCTATTATTAAGTGTTCTTCATGATCCTTTTCATCCTTTGAATAGATGAGTATATCTTCTATAAATACGATCGCAAATTTATCTAGACACTTGCCCAAAATATTGTTCATCAAGCACATGAATGAAGCTAGGGAATTAGTCAATCCAAAAGGTATTATGAAAAATTCATAATGTCTGTACCTAGTTCTAAAAGATGTTTTATAAATATATTAATCCTTTATCCTAACTTGATGATAACCATAACGTAAGTCAATCATAGAAAATATTGTAGCTCCCCGTACTTGATCAAATATATCATTGATAGGAGGTAATGAGTATCTATTTTTAATAGTCATTTTATTGAGTTGTCTTTAATCAATACTGAGATGTAAAGTTCCATATTTATTTCTCACAAAAAGTACTGGTGCTCCTCATGGAGACACACTTGGTTAGATATATTCCTTATCTATCAATTCTTGCAATATACTTTTTAATTCATTTAAGTCTAGGATATTCATCCTATAAGGAGATTTTGAAGCAGGTACTTCTCCGGGTATTATATCGATGGAGAAATCTATTTCTCTCTTAAGAGGTATTCCAAGAATATCTTGGAATACATCTTGAAACGCCTGTAATACAAGAAAGTTATCTAGCTCATTTTTACTTTCTTCTTTTTCATTATAATTTGTGTGTACGGAAAGTATTTTACACCCTTTTCAGATGCATATTTTAACTTCTAAACTTGTTATTTATCTAATACTAATAGGTATTTATAATCCTTTAATGTTTATAATGTTACCCCTCCCATATACAAAGGTAAATCATTTATTGTAACAATCTAAGACCACTTTAAATTTCTCCAGCCAATCCATATCGATTAGCATATCATAAGACTCTAAATGTTATATGTTTAAGTATATCTGTGTTTTTAATTCATTCATACCAAGTTCACAATTTTTAATAATTTCTCTAATTATTCTTTTAGTTCATGTAGCTAATTGTACTAACTAGAACTTTTCAAACTTTTCTTTATGTAGTTTACAAATTTCTACACCTCTTGGTGAAATATAACTTAAACTAGCACCTGGATCAATCAAAACAATGACTAGTTTTTTATGTATCATACTTTTAATTTCTACCATTGAAGTTTGATGATCTACCTGTCGATTTTCCAAGGTTGTGTTAATTTTTGGAGTATACCTTGCCACCTCACCAACTTGTTGGAAATATTGCCATTGATGGCAAAGGATGAGGCAAAGAAGGAAGAAGAGATTTCATGTTAGAAAATCAGTGTATGGTTGAGTTTTGGATGGGCGCGTATGATTACTGCAGAGCGCCGCTGACAGCCGTCAGATCTGCAGAAGATGCGAGGGAGATAAGCCATCGGAGAATCGGGGATCGGGACTTTGAAATGTCCAATTCATTCGACAACGAAAACCCCGAAATTGCGATATGCGATTTCGCGACTTGATCACAGTCGTTGAAGCAAGCATGCGATATGGACCGTTGATTTACTTCATCGGAGAATCAGGAATCGGAGTTTCACGAGTCCCGTGAACAATTACAACAGAAACCCCAAAATCGCGATGAAAGAAATCCTGACTGAACCTGAACCGTCAGATCAACATGTGATCTAGACCGTCGATCCAATTCACGACAACAGACCATGTCAGCTAAGGACACATGGCACAACCAGGGAATGACAGGTGTTAGGCAGAGTCAACACTTCAGGCACATGTAAGTCACGAATCGGAGTGACACGTGGCATTATTTAACACGTGTCAAACCTCATGTGACGTCAGCAGAGTATCGGGGATCGGGAATTTGAAATGACAAAGTCACTTGACATCAGGAATGCCGATTTCGCGATGAGCGATTTCGTGATTTAATCACAGCCGCTGAATAAAGATCACATCTGGACCGTTGACATAGGTCTCGAAACCTCGGAAATATTAGGACCGTCCATCTGAGGGACAGGTGTCGAAGATCAAGGCACCGTCGACATTTTGTTCATCGGGAAATCGGAGATCCTGTTGACAAGAGTTTTGTGCAAGTCAGAATCGCGATCCACGAAACCCCGATGAGTGGGGGCCAGCTGTCAGCACAGCAGAGCAGGAGGACGGAGGCATAGTGGAGGACAGCTGTCAGCGTAATGAAGCATCGATATTTGGACGATCGAGAATCCCGTGGTTGTATGCATTGAGGCATCACAAACCCCGTATCCCCGACGGGGTAAGGTTGTGGTCACGGTGTGATGGTCACATTGACCGGAATGTCGAAACCCTATTTAAAAAGGCACATAGGTTTAATTCAAATTCCTGAATTTCCCCCGAGCAATAAATATGGGACCCGATGAGCATTGAACGTGTCCTGGATCCATGGGTTTAAGAAGGGGTTGATGCCCTTTCTACAGGAGATCCGAAGAAGCAAAGTAAGGACGGTAAGGATGGTAAGGATAGTAAGGACGGTGATAGGTTGCAGGGGTCCCTTCTGGAGGATGTGGAGTCCATTCTCTGACAGTAGGCACATCTACAGGTCGTTGAGGTCATTTGTGTAGGTGGCAGAACTACAATGAATCCTGGTAAGTTACAATAGATCTGAATTGCTCAGCAACACATATTATTACTGATCAATATGGGTCATTCACATTAAAGATGCATATGAAAGTTAGGATCTCTAACGAAGGATGTTGAATGCATATTGAAATCTGGGTTATTGTTGATATTCTAAAGTTTTGGGCAAAATATGGTTGCTGACAAATGTACAAAGGGTTGAAACTACCTGATCCATTGTGAAAATTAATGAAACGTGGTCAGCAGTGAATCTGACGGTTTAACCCTTCAGTAGAAGCATCCTACCAGTAGAAACTGGTGCTATCTTCAGGCAGTTGAAGCTCCCTTCCAGGAAAGGCTGGTAAACGAGAGAAGGTTGTAGCCTTCTGCAGGTAGAAGCCTGCGTACTAGTATGAGTCTGCACTAGTATATTGTTGTAGAATGTTTTTTTAATAATAATCATTGAAGACAGAGACAACGACAGCGGTGGTTTTCTCCCGATTTGGGTTTCCACCTTAAAATCCTGGTGTTCATGTGTCTTACTC
>SNQJ01S0022772.1:114281-125166 GCA_010110895.2 Picea sitchensis
AGTTCCCCGCCTCCTGTCAGGGGCGTTTTGCTTCTTGTGGTCGTTATGATAGGTTGGGTCATCTTGATGGTATTCATCTTACTTGCGTCCTGCTGGGTCGAGTGTTGACCTAGAGTCGAGGGGGTTGTTTCTTCTACACATGCGCACACACTAAAAAAAATAAAAAATAAAAAATAATTTCACCGGTTGACTGAGTAGTTGTCCTTAGCTAGGTGGGGTGTTACAAATATCTCCTTCAACCACTCTAATCCTCACTTAGATGTTCTAGGTTGTCGGATAACTGATGGGTACCCTCGCATCATCATAAGGGCCCATCATTAGATATTACCCAAGAAAAAAAATTAAGTAAAACCAGAGAATATGTACAAAAATTCAAATCAAGTAACCACTAAGGTCTACGCGAACTCCTCTTGCATGATATATCATAGTGAAAGTTCTAAAAATATAGACAAGGGTGTATTAAACAAGACGCAAGGTCTCAATCTTTAACTAGAGACGAGAAAAGGGAGAACATTCCATCCTATCATGGGAAAACCCCACTACTGAGATTATTGGGTACTGACAAAAAAAACCCAAGGCTAAGGAATAATCTCCTCGAAGAAAATACGAAAGAAGAACTATTGTGACCTAACATAAACCTTATAATAAATTCATAATATTAAACATATATGTATTAACAAGAAGTTGAAAAGAGATATGATTAGAGAAGTAAGATTCATTCCAACTACAAATGGTTAACATTTCGAATGGTTAAGAGAGTCTTCTTACCAGTTAAAGGTGTTGTCCTTGAATACGTTGGAAAGGTTCATAGAAGGAACTAGCAAAACTATGAATTCCTAGAGTGTTACCCAACAAACTTTTTAAGAAACGAAAAAGAGAATGGGACATCTGAACTTGCACTCTGTAAATTTGTAAAAGGGGAAAAATCTCAGGAAGCATACAAAGATGAAGGAAGAAGTGAAGAATGTTGGAAAGACCTAAGTGTGGGAGAGTTAGGACACTGAAGAGATTCACAAGAAAACCTAATGCATTACCAAACAACACATATGCATGATTTAGGACAATGACTGAATAACCCTCCTCGAGATGGAAACCTCAATACATGGTGCATGCAGGACCGTTGCATGATAAATGATCCATAGAGAATGCAAGATAACAAGGATGAGTTGGCAATTTTTTAATGCGAAAAACTACCATAACACAAGTTTAAACCTCGTAAAGCACCGAAATGAATTCCTTTGGACTAAGCAGTCATGTTGAAGGACATGTGTAACTTGAATAGATGGGATAACAACAATAGTTCATTCCAAATAATTTTTTCATGGTTTAATTAAAACCTACTTATCGAAACCCGAGTTTATATATCAAGAATTACCATAAGACAACATTAAGAAACATATGGTATAAAGTAAATTAAATACTATAAGTATAAGAAAATGGTAATAATAACTGTAAACCTATAGTCATAGGAGAAGGACTATAGCTAGCAACCAATTCATAGAACATTTATATAGATCACCACTTAAGTAAGAAATTATATATTATAGGTTATCAAATATTGGTCTTAAGGAGATTAGACTTAGGATAACTCATATAAATATGATATATAAGGGTGGACAATAATAACTATAAGACTTTATAAAAAACTATGTTAAGGTGATAAAGGTTTTACCATATATGTATGTAGTCCCTATGCGATTATCGTCATAATAAAAGCATTGGAAGGATAATGAAATTTTTCGTATTGTAAGGGAAAGAAGGAAAACTATAAGATAGGTATAAAAGTAAATATGGCAATAATGATAACGAAGAATCATTAAAGAATATTATAGTTATATATATAAATATAAAAAATTATTTACTGGAATTTAAGGTCTATGACATAATGGTATTAGATTTGTAGGTTACAACACTTAGCCTTTTATGGGCTTTATCATAGCAAAAAGATAACATGATTTTTTTTTTCTTCTTACCTCTAGGAAGAAAAATAAATTGATTTTGCAAGAAAATGACAGAAGTACTTGAGGCTCAGGGAGAAGCACATCATCAAATAATTGAGAACAAGGGAATGTAGGTGATGGACATCTATGGGTGGATTTGAATAATGACATACATTCAGAAATTATAAAGACAGTAATAGATCTGAGAGAATAACTAAAAAAAAGTAAGAGAAAATAATGAAAGGATTTTAAAGACTCAAGAGGAAGTAAATGTGATTATGTTGGAGAAATTATGTAATCAAAATGCTAATAAAAATAAGGGACAAAATTATATCAATTATAATATATCCCAACCAAAGAAGAAATCAAGAGAAATGGAGTATCATGAATCTTAAATAGAGTCATTATACAAAGATACAGAAGAAACAAAAATGTCTAGAAAAAGTAGTTCTAGATCTAAACAGAGGATGAAAAAGAAACTTAAAGAACATGATGAAGATATGGGAGAATTTAAGAAGATTAAACCACCAACCTTCAATGGGGAAGTGGAAAATGGTGAAGAAGCAGAGGCATGTCTCTCTGGTGTGCAGAAATATTTTCAAATACACAATTACTCAATTGATCTTAAAGCCCAGATGGTTATTCACAATCTCACAGAAAAGGAAGACACGCGGTGACAGGATGTAAAAAGAGTGAAAATTATTAAGGAAAGAAAAATCACTTGAAAAACCTTTAAGAGATACTTCAAGAAACAATATCTGCCTCAACAATATTATGAGGGAAAATCCAAGGAGTTCTATGAACTGAAACTAGGAAATATTACCATGAAAGATTTATGCAGTAAGTTTCCAAGTCTTCTATGTTATGTACCTTATATAGTGGATGAAAAAACAAAGATTAAATGATCCTTAAGTTTCTTACATAGTTATTATAAATATCGAATTGAGTTTTATAACCACAAAACATTGGAAGAAACCATGAGGAAAGACAAACTCTGTTTTGAAGAGTATAAAAATAGAAATGAGAACTCAAGGAATTGGAATGAGAAAAAGGTTGAGAGGTTTGACCCTAAGAAGAAAGGGGGAGATTACTCTAATAAGAATTCCGATAAGATATTTTAGGGAGGTAATAAGTTCAGAATAAGTAAACCTTTCAATCAGCCTAAAAATAATGAAAACAAACCACCAACCTTCTTCAATAAAGAAACTGCCCAAAACGAGACAGTGAAATGTTGGGAATGCAGTGGTCCTCATTACTATAAATATTTTTGTCTCAAGGAGAAGAGAAATAACANCGGTTGACTGAGTAATTGTCCTTAGCTTGAGGGTTGTTACAACAACAAATATCATCGATGACCGATTTAAGAGTTGTTTGAAAATCGAGTGTCGAGGAAATGGAATGACGACAATTGGTCGGATCAATAACGTTGGAAAAATGTTTTGTGCATCCAAAGGATGATACTTATTGTCGATGGTCGACAAGGTCAGATCAAAGGTTTCTATGCATTGTGATTAGATATCAACGATTAATATTTAAAGGGATGTTAACACAGTAAAATAGTCAAATTTCTACGAAATTTTGTGATTTTTGAAGGTCATTAACTTGTGGGGTATTTTTGAGGCCCTAAACGACATTTTTAGCAAGTCAAAACCCACAAGAAAATAGTGTACCAAGGCACATTTCACCGAGGTACACTTTGTCTCTACATATAAAATAAAATAACTCAAAGAGATCTATCCATTGAGCTAAACGGTTCACAAAACAAAGCTCATATGAGAAAGTTACATCCAAAACAATGAGGGTAAAATTCTGGCACCAATATTACTTCTAGAGGGTATAACTCTATGATTAGAAGTCTGTTTGGGGAATAGGAGTAGTCGATGGAAATATCTTGTAGATTATAACTTTGTACAATATCTACTGCAAATAGATATTCAGAAAAAGAATAGAAAATATACAATGGAAAATACAAACATTACACAAAGATTTTTCCCCTGGAAACCCAAACCGGGAAAACCAACATATTCTATATCCATTCATGTGTGATACATTGTTTACATTACAATATACATATAGGATACAACGACATCGAAAAACCTAACCCAATGACCTGGATTAGTCCAAAACCCTAATTCCTTAATCGGAAATAGAATACCATCGACAAAAACCATGTGCCGAAAAACCACCTAAATATGTGACACATTTCCCGAGGCAGAACAATTTTTAAGGCAAGGGAAAATTTGTATGATACTCTTGGCTAAGACCAAAAAATCACATCAAGGCATGGGAAAAGTTGTATGAATCTTACTTTGCAACTTTTGTAAAAACAAATCGCACATGGAAACTAGTGACAACCCAACTCTAAAGGGAATCCTCAAACATTATGTAATAGAACTAGGACTATTATAATACCAAGCACTAAGGATATTACAAGAGGTCCTTTCATAGTGTTCTAAACATCTATCACCAATCAAGTTCATTAAGTATTAAAACACACTTGCATAATCATACTTGCATTGAGAATTTGAAAGCAAGGAAAGCCTAGAATAACTTAATAATTATTAATTGTTGTAGACAAGAGATCACTAAACTCCTTTACAAGAGACTCTTTCATAATGTTCCACAAGATATGTCAACAATTTACATTTCTTAACTATTCTTATTCAACGCAATAAAGTAAATGACTAAAATGAGATACAATGATGCTTTAAAAAGGTAACACCAATTATTCTAGTATGGCCATAACATTCTAAACTAATAGTTGTATAACTTGATCATTATTTCCTGAAAATGAAACAAATATATGAGAAAGAAATGTACAGGAAGAAATATACCAACATTCAGAGAAATGCATAGTGAAGAAAAAAGTGTACAAGCTTGACAATGGGGGCCCGCCAATGCTTTTCTTATACACTTTAAAGTAATATCAGCTAAAAGAACTATGATAACAACATGAACTAATAAATTAACTCATTCAAAACATTTGCATAGGTCTGATCCAAAAGGTCAAAGTCTGAAATTTTATAAATGAAAAATAGAGATGTCTTTCCATCCATGTCTTGGGGTATTTATACAAAAAGTATGTAACAAAAAATACTAGAATTAATCCTAATATCCATTATTTACTCTAGTAGGGTCGAATCCATCCTCACGATCCAAAAAATTTGAGGAAGTCCCAAGAAATCCCAAATCTGCCCTCATTTTTGCCAAAAACAGGGGATTTTCTTGCATAAGTGGCTGAGTTTGACCAACATTGACTTCACACGTGTGGAGCCTATTTCTGGAAGAGAATAGGTATTTTTCCATCCATGGAAATCAAGGATCATGTCACATGTCTCAAAATTCACCCAACTATCTTGCAAGTATATAAACCACATAACTATTACTTGAAGTTATAACTTCCTGTAATTTATGTCAAAAATTTATCTTTAATGCCTAATTTTTGTCTAAATTTCATAAAATAAAAGAAATGACAAAAACAACTTATTTTACACATTTAGATGTAAAAATTTTGATGGAATGAATAATTGGAATGGTTTAAATATGGAAAAATAAGGAAAAGTAAGGATACAAAGTATCTATCAAAAGTACCCAACACATGTCATGCCTTGCCTTGACATGCCATTCCTTGCCTTGACATGCCATGCCTTTCCTTGTCATGACATTCCATGCCTTTCCTTGACATTCCATGTCTTGCCTTAACTTCCCATGTATTTCCTTGACAGTCCATGCCTTCCCTTGACATGCCATGCGGTGCCTTGCCTTGACATGCCATGCCTTGCATTGACATGCCTTGCCTTGAAATGCCATGCCTTGCATTGACATTCCTTTCCTTGACATTCCATGCCTTGTCATGTATTTCCATGCATTGCCTTACCTTGACATGTCATGACTTTCCTTGACATACCATGCCTTGTCTTTCCTTTCCATGCTTTTCCATGCATTGTCGTGCCTTACCATGACTTTCCTTGCAATTCCTTTCCTTGCCATGAATTCCATTTCCTTGCCATGTCATGCATTCCCTTGCCTTTCATTTCCATGCCATGCATTCCCTTGCCTTTATTTTCCCTGCATTCTCTTGCCTCTCCTTGCCTTTCCATTCCTTTCCTTGACATGCCATGCCTTTCCTTAACATGTCATGTGATTCCTTTCCTTGATATGCCATGCCTTACATTGACATGCCTTGCCTTGACATGCCATGCCTTGTTGTTCCTTGTCATGCATTGCGTTGCCTTGACATGCCATGCCTTGCCTTGACATGCCATGCCTTGCCTTGACATGTCATTCCTTGTCTTTCCTTGCCATGCTTTGTCGTGCCTTTCCATGCCTTTCCTTTCCATGCATTCCCTTGCCTTGAATTGTCATGCCTTGCCTTGACATTCCATGCCTTTCCTTAACACATCATGCCTTTCCTTGACATGCCATGTGTTTCCTTTACATGCCATTCCCTGCCATGCATTTCCTTTCCTTGACATGCCATGCCATGCCTTGTCTTTCCTTGCCATGCTTTTCCATGTGTTTTCGTGCCTTACCATGAATTGCCTTACAATGCCTTTCCTTGCCATGAATTCCCTTACCTTTCCTTACCATGCCATGCCTTTCCTTGACATTCCTTGCCATGTCTTTCCTTGCCATGCCTTTCCCTGACATCCCTTGCCTTTCCTTAACATGTCATTCCTTGACATGCCTTGCCTTGACATGCCATGCCTTGCCTTGACATGCATTTCCTTGAGATGCCTTTTCTTGAATTGACATTCCATGCCTTTCCTTGACATACCATGCCTTTACTTGACATGTATTTCCTTTCCTTGACATGACATGCCATGAATTTCCTTGACATGCCATGTCTTTCCTTGCCATGCCTTGCCTTGACAATCCATGCCTTGCCTTGAAAATCCATGCCTTGCATTGAAAAGCAATGCCTTGCCTTGACAATCCATGCCTTGCCTTGAAAATCCATGCCTTGCATTGACAAGCAATGCCTTGCCTTGACATGTCTTGCCTTACCTTGACATGCCATGACTTTACTTGCCTTGACATTCCATGCCTTTCCTTGACATTCCATGCCTTTCCTTGACATGTCATTCCTTGCTATGCATTGCCTTACCTTGACATGTGATGCCTTGCCTTGACATGCCATGCCTTTCCTTGGCATACACTACCTTTCCTTGACATGGCATGCCTTGTCTTTTCTTGCCATGCTTTTCCATACGTTGTCGTGCCTTTCTATGCCTTGTCTTGCAATTCCTTTCCTTGCCATTCATTCCCTTCACTTGACATGCCATGCCATGCCTTTCCTTGACATGCCATGCCTTCCCTTGCCTTGACATGTAATGCCTTGTCTTGAAATTCCATGCCTTGACTTGAAATTCCATTCCTTTCCTTGATATGTCATGCCTTTCCTTGACATGAAATTCCTTATCATGCCTTTCCATGCCATGCCTTGCCACACGTCCATGCAAATGGATTATTAATGGATTAATTATCATTTTATTCCTTACCTTGACATTTGGTCCGGGGGCACAAAATCACAACATGGTGATGTAACTATGTTTTGTAAGCTCCAACAGGTCCATATGGCCATCGCCCATGTGACCACAATGCCCACAATCTCCCGACACACAAGGGACCCTCTGTGTCGGATTTTCATTGTGCCTCAATGAGAAAAACCGTAGTTCTAGAGTTCCTCTAACAAAAAAAAATTCAGGCAGAGGAATCATAGGAGAGGGGTCCCCCTAGCTGGAATCTGATGCTAGGAGTCCAATGGAACTAACGGTTTGTCGATCTGAGGCATGATTTTCATGTTATGGCAAGTTTCAATTCACCTCCTAAAGCCATTCATGGACATAATGACAATTTGGTCCAGGGGAACAAAATCACAACCGAGCGATGTAACTAAGTTCCATAAGCTTCGAAAGGTCCATATGGCCAATGCCCATGAGAAAATGATGTCGTTTGAAAGTCGACCCTCTGCCAAATTTGTATTGTTCCTCACTGAGAAAAACAATAGTTCCATAGATCCTCTAAAAAACACTTTTTTGGGTGACAAAATCATAGGAGAGGGGTCCCCCTAGCTGGAATATGGTTCCAGGAGTCCAACAAAACTGATGGTTCGTCGATCTGAGGCATGATTTGTTTTTTATGGAAAATTACAATTAGACTCTTGAAGCCATTCAGGGACACAATGACAATTTTTTCTGGGGGCACAAAATCACAACCGGGCAACGTAACTAAGTTTCATAGGCTCTGGAAGGTCCATATGGCCAAATCCCATGTGACCATGGTGCCCACAATCTCCCGACATAGGGGTTGTGAAAGTCAACTCCCTTTATTGGATTTTCATTGTCCCTGACTAAGAAAAACCCTAGTTATAGAGATCCTCTAACAAACACTGTTTTGGGCAATGGAATCATAGGAGAGGGGTCCCCTTGGCTGGAATTTAGTGCCAAGAGTCCAACATAACTTGAGTTTCATCGATCCGAGGAACGGTTTACATGTTATGGTGAGTTGCAACTCGCCTCCTGAAGTCATTCAGGGAGACAATGACAATTTGGTCTAGGGGCACAAAATCACAACCAAGAGACGTAACTAGAATCTCCAATAGCTTAGGTTTTAGCATATATATATTTTTATGAATTTACCTAATCTTGTAACACTAAAAATGATTCCTTATCTTGTTGGAGAAACAAAAATGAATATTCCTAAAGTTACTAAAGAGTGTTCTTCAATCAAGGATGTGGAGCCAATGTATATTGAGGATTCTCTTTGATGGGAGGAAATCCCAAGAAATCCCAAATTTGTCCAATTTTTTGCCAAAAACAGGGGATTTTCCTGCATAAGTGGCTGAAATTGACTAGGATTGAGTTCTCACGTGTGAAACCTCTTTCTGGAAGTGAATATATATTTTTTCATCTATGGACATCAAGGATCATGCCACATGTCTCAGAATTCACCCAATTATCCTGCAAGTATATAAACCATAGAGTTATTACCATAAGTTACAACTTACTATAATTTATGTTAAAACATTATCTTTAATGCCTAATTTTTGTCTAAATTTCATAAAATAAAAGAAATGACAAAATCAACTTATTTTACACATTCAGATGTAAAAATGGTGATGGAATGAAGAATTGGAATGGTTTGAATATGGAAAAATAAGTAAAAGTAACTCTAAAAAGTATCTATCAAAATTACCCAACACATGTCATTCCTTGCCTTGACATGCCATGCCTTTCCTTGAAATGTCATGCCTTTCCTTGTTGTGACATGCCATGTCTTTCCTTGACATTCCATTCCTTGCCTTGACATGCCATGTCTTGCCTTTCCTTCCCATGCCTTTCCTTCACATTCCATGCCTTCCCTTGACATGTCATGTGATGCCTTGGCTTGACATGCCATGCCTTGAATTGAAATACCTTTCCTTGACATTCCATGCCTTGCCTTGAAATTTCATACCTTGTCATGTATTTCCATGCATTTTCTTACCTTGAAATTCCATGCCTTGCCTTGACATGCCATTCCTTGTCTTTCCTTTCCATGATTTTCCATGTGTTGTCGTGCCTTACCATGACTTTCCTTGCCATGCCTTTCCATGCATTCCCTTTCAATGCCTTTTCATGCCTTGAATTGACATACCATGCCTTTCCTTGACATTCCATGCCCTACCATTCATTTCCTTACCTTGAGATTCCATGCCTTACCTTGACATGCCCGGCATTGTCTTGCCTTGCCATGCTTTTCCATGCATTGTTGTGCCTTACCATGACTTGCCTTGCCTTTCCATGCATTCCCTTTCCTTGACATATCATGCCTTGCCTTGACATGCCATCCCTTTCCTTGACATGCCATGCCTTAAATTGATATTCCATGTCTTTCCTTGACATGAAATTCCTTGTCATGCCTTTCCACACGTCCATGCAAATGTCTTATTAATGACTTAATAATTGTTTTGTGCCTTTCCTTGACATTTGGTCTAGGGGAAAAAAATCATAAGTGGGTGACGTAACTAAGTTTCGTAATCTCTGGAAGGTATGCATGTTCAATTCCCACACAACCACAGTGCCCACAATCACTCAACATAAGGGTTGTGAAAGTTGACCCCCTGTGTGGAATTTGCATTGTCCCTCACTGAGCAAAAGCCTAGTTCCGAAGATCCTCTAACAAACACTTTTCTGGGCGAAAAAATCACAGGAGAGGGGTCCCTCTAGCTAGAATTAGGTGCTAGGAGTTCAACAGAACTAATGGTTCGTCGATCTGAGGCACTATTTGTGTGTTATGGCGAGTTGCAATTCACTTCCTGAAGCCATTCAGGGACACAATGACAATTTGGTTTGGGGGCACAAAATCACAACTAGATGACGTAACTGAGTTTCGTAAGCTTCAGAAGGTCCGTATGTCAAATATCCCAATGACCACGGTGCCCACAATCACCCGACATAGTGGTTGTGAAATTTGACCCCCTGTGTCAAATTTGCATTATGCCTCACTCAGAAAAACCCTTGTGTTAGGTGGAAATATTGTCATTTAATTTCATTGTAGTACTTTCCCAACTATTTAATTTGTCAATTTGAGATTCGTAGGATTACAAAGCACACACACTATATATGTAGGACTGAAGTAGAAGTAATCTAATCTAAATTTTTGAAATGAAATTAATCTAGGAAAGCATTGAAAGACTAACTAGGAAAGCAGGAAATTAATCTAGGAAAGAAATACAACATGTGAGGAGTTGAATGACAAAAGACATATGTGAGCTCACACAATAAATCAATCTCAAATTATATTACAAGAATCAAATGACAAATCATGAAAGAATAACAATGAAAGAATCAAAGCTAAGAATCCCCTTCTCCTCATTACAAGACTAAATTATGAATTATGCCAATATGAATCATGCCAATATGTATACCAATCGAAATGCAACAAAGTGTCATTGAAAAAGA
>SNQJ01S0022772.1:125293-147893 GCA_010110895.2 Picea sitchensis
TTTTCCAAAGTTATTCATTACTAGCAAATAAGGAATTACATGATTAAAGATTAGAAAAGAACATACCTCCACTTACCCAATAATGATGATGAACAATGCAATAGGAATATGGCTGGTGCTGGAGCATGGAAGATGTCATTACTGCAGGATCATGGAAATGGATCTGCTAATGTTGTTGTTGTTGTAACTGGATCATGGGAAGTGAAGGAATCTGAATTGCTACTGTTGAATCATGAGAAATGTGGAAGGAAGAGAATATGGAAATGTGGTACTCTCATAGATCTGAAATCAAACTACTGCAACTGCTGAGGGGATCATGAAAAAGTGTATAGTCTTCACCTGCTACAAACCGATGGTACAATTCTGATCATGCGAATGAATGTGTTGGTGTCGAGCATGAAGAGAAATCATTGGATTATCGACCATTGATGAATGTCGTTAACCAATGCGAGGCAACTCACCATTGATGTCAATGAGAGCCAAGGTACCCAAGTACATCTTGTGAAGTGAAAATAGAGGTGTTGATGTCGAGCCACTTGCAAGATATGATGATCAAGGGACATTGATGTATTCCCATGATCGTCAGCGAGAGAACTTGCCATTAAGGCATGCAAGCCTCTAGGTACTCAAAATGAAATCTAGTCTATATCCCAAATAAGGTGATGAGGTCAATGGGGCAAGACTGTTGAAAGGTGGGCCTTAAGGAATCCCACATCAGTCAACGCGAGTTTTTATAAAATGATTGATAGGACTAAAACATAGATCTCAGTAGCAACAGTGTGTATGGAAAGGCAATGTAATCATGGAAAGGGAACTTGACTAGTTTTATTGACAAGGAAAATAAACTGAAAAGAAGGAAATGATGTATGCAACTCATAAAGATAAGGATGTGCGAAGTCATGATGGATAAGGCAATAATAGATGGCTTCAGCACAGGAATGATCAATGCGCGTTTGAAGGACAAATGGGACAATGTCACAACATAAAATTTGGCAAAATGTTTCTGTGTAACAACAAACATCAGGATGCGCAACAAGTTTATGTGTATCAGCAAAATGTTTATGTTGAGTAACAGCTCCTTCAAGCTATCTAGCAAAGCATGTGTTCTTTGAAGAATTTTGTGATTCTTGAAAATCACTGCGGCATGGAATATGAGCGTCTTATTCCTGCAATCAATCTTAAAACTAATCCTGCAATAAAACTTGTGAGAGCAATGTAAGATGTAAAATGCAAGATTAAGTACAAATGTGAATAAATTCAAAATATAAATTAAATGCAGTTATACCTTTTGTTCGCACTTGTTGGTTTCATCATTTGATTGTTGCCAAAGTGACTTAAGAAAAACAAAGGAGTGTTAAACGTAAAAGCATGTATTTATTATTGTTTGTTTAGGAATGATTTAAAAATGTCCATTTGCAATTTTATTTTAGTTTTGAAGTGTTTTTATATTTTTATTTTTATAATGTTTTTATAATTTTTGTTTTGTTGTTTTTGTTTTATAATAAAACAAAACAAAAACATATATATAAACAAAAATAATTTATGTTATTAAAAACTAACAAACAAAGAAATATTAGTTTTCTGTTGTTAATACAAAACAAACAAACAAAAATATATATGCATAAATATTTATTTATTTAAACTATTTCATCTATTTACAAACAAAATATAATTTATTTACAAAACAAACAAAATAAATGTGATCTCCTACAATATATCTATGATAACAATTGCATGCCTGTGTTTGGATCGAATTTCAGTGTTTTCAATGTGGCGGTGTTGAATTTTTGTTGGAAGGATTTGCGTTCTCAAGCTCCATTATTTCCCATTCGTGGTAGTATGTCCGCCAAAGCCAGGATTTGTTCTAACTGAGAAATCTATGGGGCCTTTGGGAGTCTTTCCATATAGCCATGAAGTTTTATAGAAGTTCTTACCCTCTTTTGCAATGAAACTTACTAGTTGTGAGGCAATGTAATCAAACAATTTCTCAGTTGTTCCACTCATTAAGCTTGCAGGTATAGACACTTCTTCAAACTCTTTATCAACAACTTGTCCTTACTTGCCAC
This sequence comes from Picea sitchensis, assembly GCA_010110895.2. NCBI lineage: Eukaryota > Viridiplantae > Streptophyta > Pinopsida > Pinales > Pinaceae > Picea > Picea sitchensis. The sequence continues at coordinate 127,360 of SNQJ01S0022772.1, forward strand.
CCAATTGCACACGCAACACCCGAAAATTGGTTCCCCCAAGATCCAATGTATAGAAAAGACCTTTCTCATCTCCTATAGGTAGGTTGTCAACATAGCTTAGGAGCATATTAAGCTTATTGTCACCCTCGGAGGCCAAGCCTACATTGATCTCGCCGATCAGAGAATCCAAGACACGCCTGATATTGTGCATGGAAGTCGAACACTAGTCCTCAAAATCATAGAGAATGGCGATCACCCGTTTCAACATGTTCTTATTTTGAGAGCGACATCTAACGATCAATGCCGCTACGACACAGGTAGTGGTCATGCACGCTACAACAGTTCCGACTGTAGCCTTGCTTGTGAAATTATCATCCCATGGGTTGGAATTATGATCGCTTATGCGTCTTTGTACACCATCATCAGATATGGCAGTGCTCAAACTCGTGCTCTTGGAATAAATAAGAAATTATACCAATCCAGTCATGATTGTCAACATTACAAAGAAATCCAGAGAAGATGTGAAGAGAAGTGGACGCATCCAATCTCTATTCATTAATGGAATCGACTTTGGAACATAATTTAATCATTTAATGGTGAAATGATCGATCTCTTTAGGATCTGGATTGATTGCACATGCATAATCTATGACACAGTTCGATACGATACCTCTGAGTTCAGATGTTGAAAGTGAGTTCCTGATCTTCTCCCGAATGCCACATCAATAAACAACCGATTAATTTCAAATCTGAAACCAGATATGATCATTTTGAAGCGTAATTGGAGGGATACATACTGGTTGTTTACTAATACAGGATGATGCATTGGATCAAACGAAAAAAAACATGTTGCAAATAATAGGTAAGCCAACTAATCATCGTTTTTTTAATCAATTGGTTTTGATTCGATTTGAAAGAATCACCCAACCGTTGACAGAATTATTTCATTTGTTTTGTGTTGTAGGTTGAGAAGACTAATGACAATATTATTTCATTTTCTTGTGTTGGAGGTTGTAATTCAAGGGGTGTTGCGGAAACTCAAACCAAAAATGAACAGGTTACTTCAAACCACAAACTATTGCAGCAGGAAACAATTTTTTGCACAGTTTAAATGAAATTCAACCTACCACAGTTTATCACTGTTTCAGCATGCCGCGACATTTCAGTGGGGGAAAACTCATGAATTTGCAGACCATTTATTACTATATTTTTGTTTTGTTTTGTTTTGTTTTATCCTAACGCCACTATTGTTTTATTGTTTGTAGATTTGCAAATTTATTCAATCACTATTACAGCAAAAATGTCACTGTTTCAACAAGTAAAAATTCATTGTAACAACATGTAAAATGTTGATGTAACAACATGTTGTAACAACATGTAAAATTTCCGCTGTAACAGCATGTAGAATTTCACTGTCTCAGCGATTTTCTCAACATGTAAAGATTCGACTTTGTTTTATTCGTCTATTTTTTTTTATTGTGTTTATTTGCAGGTCAAAGGATGGAGGAAAAAACATTTATTCTTGAAATCAAAATCATCCCTATTTTATGATCCTCGTGATCGCACGAAGCGCAGAGGAGAGCATACTTATTCTAGGTAAAAGAAAAATCTGATAATGAAAACAAAAATTGAAAATGAAATCCTACCTACTCTATGCTAATTGCATCTTAGAAATCAATTATGTGTAATCAAATAACTAATGGATCCAAGCACACAACAGTAACAACAATATGTTCAGTGGAAAATTTTCGAATGTAAAATGGAAATTTACAAGAATGAATGAATCTAGTTGCCGAAACAACAAACTAACTAAATAAAAATAAAAATTAAAAGAATCTAACCTGGTAGTTGCTTGAAACCATCGTTTGGTCTAGCTTTCATAGGCATAGTTTCCCTCACTCAGATCATGTTGCATCTCCTCATTTTCCTCCTCAATTTCCTCAAATGATAATTCCTCGTTCGTTTCTGGAGGAGTATTTAAGCTCTGGGATGTTGTCAAGATCTCCTCTTCCCGAGAAGAAGAAATCCCATCTTTCGCAAGGATCTGAGCGAGTTGTTCCAATATGACACTCATAGTTAAATCATATTGAAAAAGGGGTTCTTACAACACCCAAATCAAAATAAAAATAAAAATTGAAAATCACACTTGCTAAAACATATGAAAACCTCTTCATAGTTGCAAATATTGAAATTGCAGAAATTGAAATTGTTGGAATTGAAATTGCAAAAATTAAAATCTACACTTACACTTGCAGGAATTGAAACACTTCCTACATTCCCTTACCCATATGTCACCTCAAAGTTAGAAGCATGACTAATCATACTTGTATGAAAATTCAAACTAAACTTCAATCCATTGTGCTTCCCCGGCAACGACACCAAAAATGTTAGGCAGAAATATTGTCGTTTAATTTCATTGTAGTACTTGCCCAACTATTTAATTTGTCAATCCGAGGTTTGTAGGCTTACGAAGCACACACACTATATATGTAGGATTGGAGTAGAAGTAATCTAATCTAAATTGTTGAAATGAAATTAATCTAGGAAAGCATTGAAAGACTAACTAGGAAAGCAAGAAATTAATCTAGGAAAGCAATACAACATGTGAAGAGTTGAATGAAAAAAGACATATGTGACCTCACACAATAAATCAATCTCAAATTATATTACAAGAATCAAATGACAAATCATGAAAGAATAACAATGAAAGAATCAAAGCTAAGAATCCCCTTCTCCTCATTACAAGACTAAATTATGAATAACCTCCTCCTATGAAGAGAGAACACTCTCTTATATACATGAGTGTCATAATGGAAAATCCACTATTCTCTCAACTTATTGCTTCAAATCCTCCACACATATCTTGGATAAGATATCCGATCAAAATCTCCATGATCTTCTCCTTTGAATATGCTTGAATGATTGTCCCAAATATTCTTCAAATCTTCAAAGCTTTGAATATGAAATTCGAATTTGAGGCTAGGTGGTAATATTTGACTTTGTTGAAATATTCAAATATGCCTACACACATCATCAAACTCATCCAACCTTGATATATAATGAAAATATGTTAATTTCTAATATTTAATCACAAATTCACTTATAATACTAAAATGAATACAATGGAAAATAATAAGGAGAAACCAAAATATCATTATGGAAATGGTATGATAAAAGGTTTATTAGCACCATGAAATGTATGGAATGGTGAAGGGAAAAGAGGATATAAATGTGGCATTTCTGAGGCCCAACACCTAGTTTTGAAGATCCTCTAACACTTTTCTGGGCAACAAAATCACATGAGAGGGTTCCCCCTAGCTGGTATTCGGTGCCAAGAGTCCAATGGAACTGATGGTTCATCGTTTTGAGGCATGATTTTCATGTTATAGTGAGTTTCAATTTGTCTCCTGAAGCCATTCAGGGACACAATGACAATTTGGTCCAAAGGTGCAAAATCACAATTCGGCGACGTAACTGAGTTCCATAAGCTCCGGAAGGTTCGTATGGCCAACACCCACATGACCACGGTGTCCAAAATCACTCGACACAAGGGTTTTGAAATTCAACCCCCTGTGCCAGATTTGCATTGTGCCTCATTGAGAAAAACCTTAGTTCTGGAGATCCTCTAACAAACACTTTTCTGGATGACAAAATCATAGGAGAGGGGTCCCCCTAGCTAGAATGTGGTGTTAGGAGTCCAATACAATTGGTATTTCTTTGATCTAAGGCATGGTTTGTGTGTTATGGTGAGTTTCAACTCGCCTCCTAAAGCCATTTAAGGAGACAATGACAATTTGGTCTGGGGTCACAAAATCACAATCGGGTGACATAACTAGAATCTCTAATAGCCTAGGTTTTAGCATATACATTTTTTTATGATTTTACCTAATCTTGTAACACTAAAAACGATTCCCTAGCTTGTTGGAGATCCAAAAATGAAGATTCCTAAAGTTAATAAAGCGGGTTCTTCAATGAAGTATGTGGAGCCAATATATGTTGAGGATTATCTTTTATGGGAGGACTCCATTACCCCACCAAGGTTCAAGATCCCCATTATTGAAGAGAAATAATATGTAAATATTTATAGATTAAAGAGATAAGGCATGAACTTTATATTTCTAAGGGTGAAACAACTATGTGGAAAACTAAATCTTAAGCATGAGGAGAGGGCATCATCTCTATTCAAAAGAACCAACAAGTAATTAAGTCATTGGATGAAAAATTTTCTCCTACCTCTTTCAAATATTCTTGTAGTCTAGAATCACTATTGAATGACAATGTTGAGATACAAAATGAGATGGTTAAGCAGATATAAAAGAATGGAGAGAAGACTAAATATTTGATAAGATAATGGCCATGTGTGAACAAGTTATAGAGTATGTTAATAAGAGCTTGTAGACCAACTGCAAGAATCTATGTCTTGTACCTAAAAGAACAATGGTTTCTTATGGCTTTAGAGAGGAATTCATAATATCAAAGAGGGATACTGAGATCAACATATCAGAATAAAGGAAATTAGTACCCATCACAATCAATGTGGTAAGAAACACTCGACAACTATTTTGAAATTCATATTCATATGCAAAGGAAAAGAAGGGAACAAAAGAAGAAGCAAGGACATAAATAAGGGAAGACCCATAAAATGTAGCCACAATTGTAGAACCACAAGAAAATTCTACAATAGCTAGTGAAGGTAGCATTCAACAGTAGGAGGGGTAGTCAAGAGATGATAACTAGTAGTCCTATCCATTTCCTTTCTTTATTTTTTTGCATAAAGGGTGTGAAAACCTTCAAGTTGGGGAGTATGATGAGCCCTAGAATTGGTCTAGTTTTTCATTTTTTATGGCAATTTTCCCTCTCCAAAAACCTTGGGCATTGCCTCTATTAAGCTCAGTACATATTGCATTGACCATTTTTCTAGACATTAATAGTTTATTGATTAATTACTTCTAATGTTTATTTCGGAAATATTTTATGAAGCTGAAAATGTCTAAGTTTTCCTAAACGTTGATGAATGGTTGAAATTGATAGATCTTATAATGAGTTATGAATGTTTTTTTTAATGGCTATGGAGTGTTATTACTATAGAATGATTATGTACATGTTTCATCAACACTAAATGTCTTCTCACAAACACTTCTAAATTAAAAGGACTTGAATAGGCTAAAAGATCCCTTCTATTATGTAGCCTCTATAGAATCATAATGTTAGTAATGGACCTATATGACAAGTGGTAATTATTCATCAAGGACTAGGAAATGTAGACTTGACCCACTATTGTAGACTTTCTATTTACTCTTGTGGTGTAATACAAGAAAAAACATATTATGTAGGGAAAAAAAATCAAAAAGAAACAAGGAAACCAATTGCTCAACCTATCCTCAAAGAACTAGAAAAATTTGAAGACAAAAAACCCCAAATTCTTAGTGAAATATCAAAAGGGGAATATGATATGGCTGAAGAAACCTTACTTAAAATGTCAGAAGCAAAGAGACAAGAATATGAGAGAAGAGAAAAACAAGAACATGAGAGAGAATTGGAAAGAATAAGAAATCAAGAAAGAGAAAGAAAAACAAAAGAAGATAATGATGTTAGAGAATCACATAGAGGATAAGTAAGAACAAGTTTAAATGATCAAGACATCTTACTTGTGCACATAAACACCTCAAAACAATTCACCTATCTCATCCCTATCTACTATACATATTTCTTACTTTATCCCTATCCACTTTATATCATTTCATCTATAATTTACACTTCCTAAGAGGACTTATAGTAATAATAAAAAACCTAGCAACAAAAGGAAGTAATAAGGTGAAGCTTTGTTTTAAGTTTAAAAAGAGGAGTAATAAGGTTAATCTTCGTTCTTGAAAAGAATTACAAACAATGGCAATTTCACACCTTTTGAAAATTTGTATGGTTGTAAACCTAAGAGTTTTAAAGAGAATAGAATTATGAAAGACTTCCTTAAAGCATTCAATGAAATTTGTTCTTGAAATCTCTATGAAATGACTACAAGAAATAAACAAATATTTTATAAATTTGAATGCATAAGGCAAAGAACACATTTCAAAATTCAAAAATTGGAGGGAAGATATCTTTTTGAATCTACATATGAGGTATAAGGCAGTTCCAAAAATCATTTCAATTACAGAGTTCATAAAAGAATGAAAAAATTAGAATTTTATGAAATGAGTGAAAAGTACAAGACCAATTTACAATGCAAATGATAACAATAAAAGGATATATTAACACTCTGGATTATTATTGCATTTACCAGTAAAAATGAGAGGAGAAATAAGTTGGAAGTCCTTGGTGACATTACATTACATCAACCACCAGAGTCTCATACAAGCCATCAATATATTTCATTTGTCATCAAACATAAGTCTTAAGCTCATTGAAACCCATGCAGTTTAATATAGACTTCGAGAAGGAGCGATAGGTTTCCTCTAACAAAGGGAATTATGTTTCTTCTACTAGTTTCTTCTCTCACGCATAAGAGAAGGGCCCAACAAGCAATCTCCCCATGAATCACGAGTTACTGTAGTTCAAAAAGATCCCCAAAATCACAAATTTTTCGCCCAGATTGTGTCGCGACTCCAACAAATTCAAAGCTATAAGTATGGGTATGATTTCGAGTTGATTTTGAATTTAAAATATTAAGAGTTATTTTTCAGGAACCCCATGATGTTCCAAAACTCGAAATTCACCAAAAAAATCAACTACAACGTTTTGTGTTAATGAGGACATCAAATTTCTATAGGATATGGGCAAAAATTAGGGCTTTTTGCAATGCAACTAGGGTATTGAGGTTCAGGGAGAACTTGATTATATCAATGGATTTTTCTCCAAAGAATTTCACTATAGGTGTGCTAAACTCTGCTTGGTTCCAAATTTATCCAGGGATTCAACATTGAAATTAGAATTTGCATGAATTAATGAAAGAAATAATCTTTGTTTTTATGTTAAAAAAATTAAAACGTTAACATAATCAAAATTTCATTCTCTTACAATAACTGCAATATGATAACAAATAATTCATGAGAAAAAATAGAGCACAGAGTGGACAATTGAGAAAATTTTGAATCAGATTGAAGCACATACAATGGACAAGGCAAAAATAGATTTTGTTGAGACTAGAACAAAAGATTTAATTATGGATAACAGAATAGAACCCATATCTTTTGATGCATCTCAATTCCATGAAGACACTTTAAAAATATTGTAGGAGGTGAATTGACTTCAATTTTTACTCAAATTTGATGAGCATGATGAAAAAGTTACACAGGAAATTTCCCATACATTTAATGGTGAGAGGGCCATTGTTGGTAACCTCACCTTACACTTATCAGAGCATGTGTTAGAAAAGGTGACATGATTACCACAAGAAGGGGAAAGATACTTCAAGAGAAAACAATTTAATGAGAAATCTTGGATGTCATTTTTATGTAGGTCAAGGGCAGGGATGATTTTAGGGGCTAAATTTTCCTCATGGGCTAATTTTCCATGGTTTTTCCAAAAATGAGATTCACTATTTTAAAAATGATTCACCCAAATTCTATAGGATAAAAGTATTTTACATTAAAAATCGCCAAAATTTTATAACAACTATATAAAATACTCATAAATTTGAATATTTTTACAAAAATATCGCCAAAAATTTATAATTGACATATGAAGGATTAGTAAGATTCACCAAGGTTTCTACATTTTAAAATAAATTTTCATCCTTAAAATCATCCCTAGTCAAGGGCAACAAAAATCAATTGGAAATAAGGAATTCCAAGGAGTTGGTTGGTCCATCCTCAGGATGAGGTAGCTTATGTGATTCAAAAATTCATCACTTGTGAAGGAAGATATAGCATAATATTCCTATATTATATTAGGTTATTTCAACATGTGAAGAAAGAAAATGAAATGAATACGCCTTATTATTTTCTCAATAGCCTCTCTAAAATGTCTAAGAAAATCCANCAAAAATTCATCACTTGTGAAGGAAGATATAGCATAATATTCCTATATTATATTAGGTTATTTCAACATGTGAAGAAAGAAAATGAAATGAATACGCCTTATTATTTTCTCAATAGCCTCTCTAAAATGTCTAAGAAAATCCAAAAACAAGACAAAAATGAAGAACGGAGATTATACCATCATGGGATCATTAAAATGATCATAAGTCATGAAATGCAAAAACAAAACATCACATGGCAAAAATTCTTGGTTGATAACAAGTTTGTGGAAGAAGAGGAAGACAAAGAAGAGGAATTTGTTCCAGATGATGATGAAGTACAAATAATCATGGCTCATGAGGCAATAAAACCAAAATAGCCCATGGGAACAAGAATATTGACAAGAAGCATGGTCAAGGAAGAAAAGGAATTCCAGGAGAAGGATAAGGCATTTAGAACCTACAAAAGGAAATCTAGGAACTTTCATATAGAAAAAGAGGTGGATCCAACTCAACAAAAGGATTATGCTCAAATAGAATTTTTTAGAGGCACAAGAAAAAGAAAAGGAGGAAGTACAAGCATTTAAGAATGAAAATGTTGAAGAACAAGAGGCTTCTACATACTCTACATACAACAAAATTAAAAAAGGAATGAGGATCATATCGAGGAATTATCAGAAGAAAAAAAAGGGGGGAAGAAAATAGTTGTTGAGTCACCATCAGAACTTGAGAAGAAAAAGATAAAGATAAAGAAGATGAAAAGAAATATCAAAGAAATAGAACTTTTGGAGAGATACTTGAAAACAAAAAAAGAGATGCTCATAACTCAAATCCACAAAGTTCATGGAGAAAATGAAAAACTAAAGAAATAAAATGAGAAGTTGAAGAGGGAAACCATTGTGCTTACAAACCAAGCATATAAATGGCATCAGAAAGCAAAGGAAAGAAAGAAAAAGTACATGAAAATAAAAATACAATCAATAGCACAGAAAGAGAAAAACAAGGAAAGGACTAGACCTAGGATTGATATATTGTTGCAAGATACACATGAAGCGGGATATTCTTGAGGATCAATTCTCATTGCATAGGGACATGCAATATCACCGGCTTGGGGGAGATGTTGGGTACTTTTGATAGATACTTTTTATCCTTACTTTTCCTTATTTTTTCATATTTAAACCATTCCCATTCTTCAGTCCATCACCATTTTTACATCTAAATGTGTAAAATAAGTTTCTATTGTCATTTCTTTTATTTTCTAAAATTTAGACAAAAATTAGGCATTAAAGATAAATTTTTAACATAAATTATAGAGAGTTGTAACTTTTGGTAATAGCTCCGTGGTTTATATACTTGTAGGATATCTGGGAGAATTCTAAGACATGTGGCATGATCCTTGATGTCCATGGATGGAAAAATACCTATTCTCTTCTAGAAAGAGGCTCCACACGTGTGAAGTCAATATTGGTCAAACTCAACCACGTATGTAGGAAAATCCCTTGTTTTTGGCAAAAATCAGGGTAGATTTGGGAGTTCTTGGGATTTCCTCTAATTTTGTGGATCATGAGGATGGAATCAACCCTCCTAGAGTAAATAATGGATATTAGGAGTAATTCTAGTGTTTTTTGTTACATACATTTTGTATAAATACCCCAAGACATCGATGGAAAGACATATCTCTATTTTTCATTTATAAAATTTCAGACTTAGAGCTTTTGGATCAAATCTGTGTTGGACATATTATCATTGATGTCAACAACCCTGATGCACATGAAGTTCAGAAGGGAAAGAACAGTGCAGAAACGTGATCGTTATTGAAATCCCCAAAGGACAAACCATGACCGTTGGATACATAAGCACCAGATCAAGGGCAGGGATTGATTGCAGAGCGCGAAGGGAGAATTAAACTACACGCTATTTCCAATCCCGCAATTAGTCTAGATAGTCAGATCTCATCGACTCAAAGATCAACGACTATGGTTGATTCACCAAACAATCAGATTAAGTCGTGACCGTGGGATACGCAAACGCCACATCAAGGGCAGGGATTGATTGCGGAGCGTGAAGGGAGAATTAAACTACACGTTATTTCCAATCCTGCAATTAGTGTAGACCATCAGATCTCATCGATTCAAGGATCGACGACTCTGGTTGACCCACCAATAATCGCACAACTTCAATTGTGGAGTTTCAGTGACGAACTAAACCACATGGAAGTTATGGTTCCTCAATCCACATCGACCATTGGATCAAGTTAAGTGGAAGGATAGGATAAGCAAAGACGAAGACTGTCTGATACGAAGTCTCGAAGTAAATGAGGATCGTCTGATCTATTCATAGCACGCCAAGGTAATAGTGGTCAACTTAGGCGTTGACCACTTCGGGAGAAAAGGGTTGAGAACAAGTAATATCAGCCATAGGCTGAAGTCTCGAAGTAAATGTGGATCGTCAGATATAAATAACACTTCGGGAGATATTAGGACCGTCAGATCATGTTTAGTGGAAGGATAGAGTAAGCCACAAATGTCTCGAAATAGATGTAAGACGTTTGATCTGAGGAAACACTTTGAGAGATATCCTGACCATCAGATTGAGGAAAGTAGAAGGATAGGATAAGAAAGAAAAAGGGCCTGAGATCTCAAACAACCTAATTCCCGGTAGTCGTTGGATCATGTTAATCCTTTTCGGGTTAAAGAATGACCATTGGATGAAGTCAATTTACTCGAGGGTTACACTTCGGGGAATATCACTTCGGGAGAATTGGGAAGTGGAGAAATCGAATTACCTGAAGTCCCAAAGTGGGCATGAGTTGTCCGATCAGAGGAACACTTTGGGAAGTATCCTGACCATTAGATCAAGGAGAAGAACATGTGCCACATGAAGAGATCTATGTTGGCAAGGACATGTGGTGTAATCAAATGATGACAAGTTTCAAGGTCTCATAGGTACTTTAGGCATACGTAAGCCACAAATATAAGTGAAATGTGGAAGCTACTCAGTCAGCGGCATGTCAATAAGTGACGTCAGGAAGTTACGTCACTCTGAATTTTTTTCACTTCGGGAGTTTCACCACCAGCAAACACCCGAAGTCCCAAAGGCCGAAGTCCCGAAATGGACATGGGTTGTCTGATCTGAAGAACACTTTGGGAGCGTTCTCGAATGTTGATCAAGTACAGTGTAAGGATAACATAAGTGGAAGTGTTAACTGAAAACAAGTGGTATCCACCGTTTTATGACTTATTCGACAGGTGATCACTTCGGAGGAAATAAGAGTAGTGATTATCCGGACCCTCGAAGCCCCGAACTCCTGAAATAAACATGAACTATTCACTCACTGGTATATTAAATCATGGTCATTGATTTGTTCAAAACCTCTAATCATGTTAGGATCATCCGACTAATGGAAGAACGAATGCTGACCGTCCGATCTGTTTCGGTGGAATCTGATTTGGGAGATTTGAAAGGTTGCAAAGGCCTGACATCCCGAAGGATGAAGTACCAAAGAACACGGTCCCAACACTGGACATACGGGGGCTAAAAGGAAAAGGGTGAAATAAGAGACAATTCTTAAATTAATAAGCATGTGGTTCTACACCTATGGTCACATGTAAATGGGTTGAAGAAAGTGCCTCTGCAGAACTCAATTTCTAAAATATTTGCAGTGATATGGAATCGAGTTAAAAAGAAATTGATCCATACCTGTGATCGATTTATGAAAAACAGGTCAGATGGTTGTTAAAATTATGTGTGGTTATGAAAATTCATGTTAATGATTGTGTTTCTTAAAAACAAGGGCTATGTAATATTAAATGAGCAGACATGTTGTTTATGAAGAGTTGTGTTGAAAAGTTTAAAGGTTTACAAATATGGTGAGATGTGAATTAGAAAAGTGCAAATGTCAATGTCTTATTGAACATCAAGAACAAAAGGAGACAGAGAAGTAGTTATGGAATCCATTTTTTGAAATAGAAGACCTTTATTGGACAACAACATATACATTGAATATTAAATGACAGAAGCAAAGAGAGGAGCAGTCAAGACATGATACAAAAATTTTCCAGATTCAGAACTTATGGGTGGTTTGGAGGTGCAAGGGCAAGTTGGAGCCTGCAGGGGAGTAGGTGCTTCCTTGTTAGTTGTAGCTGACTAAACAGAGGGATAAACCCTCCTACCAGTTGGTGCTAGTGAACAAGGGTGTGGGTGCATCTTGATCAATAGGTGTTGATCTAAGAGGAAGAACATCTTCCTTCTATGTAACCTGTAAAACCGAATTTTGCAGTTAATAGAAAAGTGTTTTTGGTTTTCCCAATTGGGTTCCACAATAAAATATTGTGTTAAAATATTGATTGCATTAAAAGAAAAATTAATAAAATTCTTGTGTCATTGATTCACCCCCCCTCTTAGTGATAGGATTTGGTCCTTCAATTGGTATCAGAGTGGGTCTCTTCACTAAAGGTTTAAATCACTTGAAGAGAAATATACATCAGAATGGATCAGCAGTTGAAGATTTCATTAAAAGTCCCCCTATTTGATGGTGAAGACTATGTTTTCTAGAGTGTTAGAATGAAAAACTATCTGATGTACATTGGACTAGAAGTATGGACATTAGTTGAAAAAGGATATGATGTTCCAAAAGTCACTCCCACAGAAGTAGAAGACAAGAAAATATTTCTGAACATGCAAAGGCTTTAAACACACTACAAGCTAGATTGGGTAAGAAGATCCTTGCTGAAGTACTAAACTTTAAAACTGCAAAACAATCCTGGGACAAATTGGAAACTATATATGCAGGAGATTCCAAAGTAAAGTGGGCCAAACTTCATACTCTCAAAGTACAATATGAAGGTCTAAAAATGAAGGATGAAGAAAATATCTCAAAGTACTTCAAAAGAGTTGATAATATTGTTAATGCAATCATAGGTTTGGGAGTAGAAGTGTCAGACAATGAGTTAGTTGAATATAATAAGAACACTTCCTATGTTGTATAATCCTAAAATGTCCACTCTTGAAGATCGAGAAAATCTATATAAACTCACCATGGATGAATTGTATGGAATCCTCACAGCCCATTAGTTAATATTAGGTCATGAGAGCCTCCCAAAAGGAGAGGTGTCTTTCAAGGTGCTCAAGAAAATAAAAAATTAGAAGAAAAAACCTCAACCCAACCATCATGAATAATTTGATGTATAAGAACCCAATTTTATTAAAAAACTTCAGAAAGGATCAGGGAGGTATAAAGGCAAGTTGCCTTTCAAATATTTTAATTGTGGAAAGGTTGGCCACTTTTCAGCAAAGTGTCCCTATCCCAAGGAGGACCCTGAAGATGAAGAAGACACAAATATACAATACAAGAAGAAGGGAAAACCAAACTACAAGAAAAAGTTTTACAAAGGGAAAAGTATTTTTTACTCAAAAGAAGTAAACATCAGTTCATCAGAGTCTAGTGACAATGATGGTGATGAAGTCCTTTTTCTAGGTATTGAAGAGCCTAATGAGATAGAATAAATTGAGCATTGAGGAAGAATCAGAATATGAAGCAGAGGTTAATATGGAAGAAGAACTTCTCGGTGCCTTGGATGAATTAAGAAGATACAAAACCAGATATAGACAGTTGAAAAGTTGTGTAGTTGAACAAAAGGAAAAACATGAAAATAAAGAAAAAGAGATAGAGAAACTCATGAACAACCTGAAAAACCAAATCCTAGAAACAAATAGGATGGAAGAAAGTTTGGAAAAGTCTCTTAAAGAGAAACAAATAACTTGTGAAAGAATGGAGGCATAATTAGTTCACCTAAGAAAATTACTTGATGCAAAACTTATTCAAACAAGATATGAAAATATCTCTAAAATCTTAGATAGGATTATTACCACAAAGGGATTCAGGTAACAGAAATGTAGTAGGTTATTCTCAAGAAGAAAACCAAGTTAACTCAAAATCTTATGCAGATTCTCTCCTCAATACATTCAAGAAGAAAGATGAAGAAAAGACAAGTAATGATCAGAACTCCAGAGGACTACTTCCACCCATCAAGAAGGAATATAAGACAACTCCAAATAAGGCTTATCCTCACATTTGTTTTGGTTATTGATTTGCATTCTCTAATTTCAGACACAAACCTATGAATTGTAGAGAATATGGAAGGAAAAACTTGAGGGTTAAGAATTATAACATGAAAGATAACCAAACAGTAAATCAAGTTAAAAGCATAAATTATAACTCCTTTTCACCTCTACAAGAAGGGAACCTAGAATGCTTCAAATGTCATAATTATGGACATAAAGCCAGTAATTGTAGATTAATGGAAGTCTCGGAAAAACCAAAGTTTAGTAGAGATCAAAAGAATCTTTGGAAAGAAAAAACATCAAAAGAGGAATGCCTTATTTCCTTGAAATCCCAAGATAAAGAAGATCTCTGGTATGTTGACAGTGGGTTCTCAAAACATATGACTATAAATAAGGACAAGTTTTTGAACTTAAATAAACAAAAGGGTAAATTTACATTTGGTGACAATGCTTCATGTAACATACTTGGGAAAGGCACCGTGAGTTTGGGAAAAGACAAAGTCAAGGATATGTTGCTTGTTGAAAAACTGAAACCTAGCCTATTAAGTGTCATCCAAACATGTGATCAAATAGACATTTACATCTTTGATTCCCATAAATGTGATACTAGGAGAGAGGACTCAAGAAAATTGGTTGGTACTGCTCCTAGAACTCCCGAGAATGTATATATACTAAATAAAAAATTGAATGAGGAGTGTCATATAAATTTAGTAGATGAAAGTTGGCTATGGCATAGAATGTTGGGGCACATTAAATTTGACAATTTAGTGAAAGTCAACAATCTTGGGGCAGTAAGAAACTTGCCAAATATCACAAAGCCCTCAAATCCTATGTGTAGACACTGTCAACTATGGAAGAAAACTAGAATAAGGTTCAAAACAAAAGAATACTTAACCTCAAAATCTTTAGAGCTTGTTCACACCGACCTCTGTGGACCTACAAGGAAAAAGATTTTGCAAGGAGAGTCCTACTTTATGTTGTTCATTGATGATTTTACTAGAATGGGTTGGGTATGTTTACTCAAGGAAAAATCAGAAGCACTTAACAAATTCAAATCTTTTAAGACCCTTGTTGAAAATGAAAAAGAGACAAAAAAAAAATGTCTTAGATCAGACAATGGTGGTGAGTTCACCTCAAAACAGTTTGATCTCTTATGTGAAACCCATGGAATAAAAAGACAATTCTTTGCTGCCAGAACACCTCAACAAAATGGGATTGCTGAGAGAAGGAATAGAACAATCCAAGAGGCTGCAAGGACTATGCTCAATGAAGGAAAATTATGTGATGGATATTGGAGGGAAGTTGTAAGCACAACAATATACATATTGAACAGAGATCAGCTCAAGATTAATAGTAATAAGACTCCTTATGAACTATGGTTTGGAAGAGCTCCTTCGGTAAAATATTTCAAGGTCTTTGGAAGTAAGTGTTACATCAAAAGGCTTGATGAGAATCTCGAAAAATTTGTTGCTAGATCTGATGAAGGTATATTTATTGGATATGCTTCTACCAAGAAACCATACAGATGCTACAATATTAGATTACATAAGATTTTTGAGAGTGCATATGTCAAGGTGGATGATTTAAAAACAATAAGGATCAAACATCAAGAGACTATACTTGACAATGAAGATGAAGATGATGATGAGTTAGTTGGTACACAAGAATAAGAAGTAGAAGAGAATAAAGAAGAAAAGGAAGAGGATTATATTGATACTAGTGAATACGAGGAAGATATTCAAGAATAAGAGATAAGAGAAGAATATCAAGAGACACAAAGACACCCTCAAGAATGACTCAAAAGAATCATCCTGAAGAAATCATTATTGGAAATAAAAGTGATGGAGTGCAGACAAGAAGAAAATTGTTGTATCTTACATAAATAACACTTTTGTCACATATTGATCCCAGCTAAATCAAAGAGGCATGTAAAGATGAGAATTGGGTCAATGCTATGAATGAAGAATTGGACCAGATTGAAAAAAAGTCAAACTTGGGAACTTGTTCCAAGACCAAAAAATAAGAATGTCATTGGAACTAAATGGGTGTATAAAAACAAACTGGATGAGAATGGGAAAGTAATCAGGAACAAAGACAAATTTGTATGTAAAGGGTATGCTCAGGTTGAAGGGGTAGACTTTGAAGAAACCTTTGCACCTGTGGCCATATTAGAGGCAATTAGGATGTTCTTAGCCTTTGCCAACTACAAAAAATTTAAAATATACCAGATGGATTTCTAGTCAGAATTTCTCAATGTCAACTTAGAAGAGGAAGTCTATATTGAGAAACCAGAAGGATTTCAATTAACTAACAAAGGAGACTATGTTTTTAAACTAAATAAAGCAATCTATGGGCTAAAACAAGCACCCAGAGCATGGTGTGCAAGGATAGATTCTTATTTACAAGTACAAGGCCTCAAAAGAGGATCAACAGACAATAATCTTTATTGTAAAATTGTTGGTGATAACATGACTATTGTGGAAGTATATGTTGATGATATTATATTTGGCAATGATGATGAAAAAATGAGTAAGGACTTTTCTAGGAGGATGCAACAAGAATTTGAAATGTCCTTACTTGGTGAACTTAATTTCTTTCTTGGATTACAAATAGTACAGTCCAAAAGGGTATTCTTTATCCATCAGTCCAAGTATGTTAAAGACATTCTTAAGAAATTCCAGTTAGAGGATTGAAAACTTGTTAGTACACCTATAACAGTTGGATGCAAACTAAGCAAGGAATATGAGTCCAAAGTTGTAGATCCAAAACACTACAAATCAATGATTGGGAGTTTAATCTATGTAAAAAATTCTAGACCTAATGTCAAGAAAGTTGTTAGGATGGTGGATAGATTCCAAACAACACCAAAAGAGAGAATTGTTCAAGCTATGAAAATAATCTTTAGGAATTTGAAAGGAACCATAGATCTTGGTTTGTGGTACCCTAGCAAGGATTCATTCACTTTAAAGGCCTATTCATATGCAGATTGGGAAGGTTGTGTAGATGACAGAAAAAGTACAAGTGGAGGAGCATTCTTCTTGGGAGAATCATTGGTAGCTTGGATAAGCAATAAATAGTCCTCAATTTCTCTGTCTACCACTGAAGCTGAGTATATTGCAGCAGTAGAATGTTGCACACAAGTAGAATGGATGAAACAAACCTTACAAGACATCAAAATAGTGCTTGAAGAACCCACTACTATCAACTGTGATAATACAAGTGCTATAAGTCTCTCCAAAAACCTTGCCCAACATTCCAAATCAAAAAACATTCCAATAAAATACCACTATCTAAGAGATCATGCTGAAAATAAGAACATTAAATTGGAATATGTCCCAACACAAGAACAAGTTGAAGATATTTTCACTAAACCCTTAAGAAGAGATGTATTTGAATATCTCAGGAAAAGATTGGGAGTAGTTTGTCTTCCAATATAATCTCTCAAGAAAACAATGCATCAATTGGCATCAATTCAGGGGGATACAACAATCAAAGTCAGAAGAAGTCATTCAATTATGACAGGAAAAGTATGATTGAAGAAGGAGTTACCCGAGTAGATTCTGGTCAGTAACATACAGACGGACAGAGCTTTACCATAGGGGGAGAAACCCTTTTCCATTGATTTCAAAGGGGGATAGTTACTTCATAAATAAAAGCATCATCACATGGGGATTATGTATGATGTTAGAGTGTTTCCCTCAATGAAAAAGGGGGAGATTGTTGGACATATTTTCATTGATGTCAACAACCCTGATGCACATGAAGTTAGGAAGGGAAAGAAAAGTGCAGAAACATGATCATGATAGAAATCCCCAAAGGAAAAAACAAGACCATTGGAGACGCAAGCGCCAGATCAAGGGTAGGCATTGATTTCAAAGCATGAAGGGAGAATTAAACTACACACTATTTCCAATACTGCAATTAGTCTAGATCTTCATATCTCATTGAATCAAAGATCGATGACTATGATTTATTCACCAAACGATCAGATCAAGTTGTGACTATTGGATACACAAATGCTAGATCAAGGGCAGGGATTGATTGCGGAGCGTGAAGAGAGAATTAAACTACACATTATTTCCAATCCCGCAATTAGTCTAGACTGCATATCTCATCGATTCAAAGAACAACGACTGTGGTTTACCCACCTACAATCACACAACTTCAATTACGGAGTTTGGGTCACGAACTAAACCACACGCAAGTTAAGGTTCTGCAATCCACATCGACCGTTGGATCAAGTTAAGTGGAAGGATAGGATAAGAAAAGATGAAGAACGTCTGATACGAAGTCTTGAAGTAAATGAGGACCATCCGATCTATTCAGAGCGCACCAAGGTAGCAATGGTCAACTTTGGCACTAACCACTTCAGGAGAAAAGGGTTGAGAACAAGTAATATCACCTGAAGGTCAAAGTCCCGAAGTAAATGTGGATTTTCCAATATAAAGAACACTTCGGGAGATATCAGGACTGTCAGATCATGTTTAGTGGAAGGACAAGGTAAGCCACACATGTCCCGAAATAGACGTAAGTCATATGATCTAAGGGAACACTTCAGGAGATATCCTGACCATCGGATCAAGAAAAGTAGAAGGATAGGATAAGCAAGGCCAAAGGCTCGAGATCCTAAATAGTCAAATTCCCGACAACCGTTGGATCATATTAATCCTTTTTTGGTTAAAGAATGACCATTGGATGAAGTCAAGTTACTCGAGGGTTACACTTTAGGGAATCTCACATCGAGAGAATTGGGAAGTGGAGAAATCGAATTACCTGAAGTCCCGAAGTGGACATGATTCGTCTGATCAGAGGAACACTTTGGGAAGTATCCTGACCATTAAATCAAGGAGAAGAAAATGTTCCACATGAAGAGATCTACGTCAGCAAGGACACATGGTGCAATCAGATGATGACAAGTGTCAAGGTCTCATAGGTACTTTAGGCATACGTAATACATGAATCTAAGTGGAATGTGGAAGCCACTCATTTAGTGCCATGTCAACAAGTGATGTCAGGAAGTTACGTCACTCCGAGATTTTTTCACTTCGGGAGTTTCACCACCAGCAAACACCCGAAGTCCTGAAATGGACTTGGGTCGTTTGATATGAAGAACAATTTGGGAGCATTCTCGACCGTTGATCAAGTATAGTGGAAGGATAGCATAAGTAGAAGCGCTAACAGACAACAAGCAGTCTCCACTATTTTATGACTTATTCTACAGGTGATCACTCCGAAGGAAATCAGAGCAACGATTATGTGAACCCCTGATAGCCCCGAACTCCAGGAATAAACATGAACCGTTCACTCACCGATAAGTTAAGTCATGGTTCACTCACCGATAAGTTAAGTCATGGTCATCGATTTGTTCTAAATGTTTGATCAATTTGGGATCATCCGACTAACAGAAGAATGAATTTTGACCGTCGGATATATTTCGGTGGAATCTGATTCAGGAGATTTGAAAGGTTGCAAAGGCTTGATGTCCCAAAGGACTAAGTACCGAAGAACACGGTCCTAACACTAGACATATTGGGGCTAAAAGGAAAAGGGAGAAATAAGAGACAATTCTTAAATTAATAAGCCTATGGTTCTACGCATGTGGTCGCATGTAAGTGGGTTGAAGAAAGCGTCTCTGCAAAACTCAGTTTCTAAAATATTTGTAGAGATATGGAATCAAGTTAAAAATAAATCGATCCACACCTATGATCGATTTATGAAAAACAGGTCAGATGGTTGTTAAAATGATGTGTGGTTATGAAAAGTCATGTTAATGATTGTGTTACCTAAAAACAAGGGTTATGTAATATTAAATTAACATACATGTTGTTTATGAAGAGTTGTGTTGAAAAGTTTAAAGGCTTATAAATATGCTGAGATGTGAATTTGAAAAGTGTGACTGTCAATGTCTTATTGAAGATCAAGAACAGAAGGAGACAAAGAAACAGTTATGGAATCCAGTGTTTGAAATAGAAGACCTTCATTGGACTGCAGCAGATGCATTAAAGATTAAATGACAGAAGCAGAGAGAGGAGCAGTTATGACATGATACAAAAGTTTTCCAGATTCAGAACTTAAGGGTGGTTAGGAGGTGCAAGGGCAGGTTGGAGCCTGCAGGAGAATAGGTTCTTCCTTGTCAGTTGTAGCTGACTAAATAGGGGGTTGAACCCTCCTACTAGTTGGTGCTAGTGAACAAGGGTGTGGGTGCATCCTGATCAGTAGGTGTTGATGTAAGAGGAAGAACATCTTCCTTCTATGTAACTTGTAAAACAAAATTCTACAGTTAATAGAAAAGTGTTTGTGGTTTTCCCAATTGGGTTCCATGATAAAATATTGTGTTAAAATATTGATTGCATTAACAAAAGAAAAAATGATAAAATTTTTGTGTCACTGATTCACCCCCCCCCTCTCAGTGAGAGGATCTGGTCCTTCACATCATTTTTCAAATCCGTGTTCAAATATTCCCCGGTGTTATGAATTCTCAAACTAGGAGGGGCAAACATTTTTTCCATATCCCATAACTCTAAAATCAATGAAATTCT
>SNQJ01S0022772.1:151693-173811 GCA_010110895.2 Picea sitchensis
TACAACCATTTAAGAATGAAAATGTTGAAGAACAAGAGGCTTCTACATACTCTACATACAACAAAATTAGAAAAGGAATGAGGACAATTATTGAAGAAATGGGGAATGAGGATCAAATTGAGGAATTATCAAAAAAAAAAAAGGGAAGAAAATAGTTGTTGAGTCACCATCAAAACTTGAGAAGAAAAATAAAAAGATAAAGAAGATGAAAACAGATCAAAGAAATAGAACTTTTGGAGAGATACTTGAAAACAAAAAATGAGATGCTCAGAACTCAAAGCCATAAAGTTCATGGAGAAAATGAAAAACTAAAGAAATAAAATGAGAAGATGAAGAGGGAAACCATTGTGCTTACAAACCAAGCATATAAATGGTATCAGAAAGAAAAGGCAAGAAATAAAAAGTACAAGAAAATAAAAATACAGTCAATAGCACAAAAAGAACAAAACAAGGAAACGAATAGACCTGGGATTGACATATTTCTGCAAGCTAGGGACATATTTCTGCAAGCATGAGATTCTTGAGGATCAATTCTCATTGCATAGGGACATGCAATATCAACTTGGGGGAGATGTTGGGTACTTTTGATAGATACTTTTTAGCCTTACTTTTCTTTATTTTTTCATATTTAAACCATTCCTATTCTTCATTCCATCACCATTTTTACATATAAATGTGTAAAATAAGTTTCTTTTGTCATTTATTTTATTTTCTGAAATTTAGACAAAAATTAGGCATTAAAGATAAATTTTTAACATAAATTACAGGAAGTTGTAACTTTTGGTAATAGCTCTGTGGTTTATATACTTGTAGGATATCTGGGAGAATTATAAGACATGTGGCATGATCCTTGATGTCCATGGATGGAAAAATACCTATTCTCTTCTAGAAAGAGGCTCACATGTTAAGTCAATGCTGGTCAAACTCAGCCACATATGTAGGAAAATCCCTTGTTTTTGGCAAAAAACAGGGCAGATTTGGGAGTTCTTGGGATTTCCTCTAATTTTGTCTATCATGAGGATGGAATTGACCCTCCTAGAGTAAATAATGGATCTTAGGAGTAATTCTAGTATTTTTTGTTACACACGTTTTGTATAAATACCCCAAGACATGGATTGAAAGACATATCTCTATTTTTCATTTATAAACTTTCAAACTTGGAGCTTTTGGATCAGACAAATGTTTTGAATGAGTTCATTTTTTTTCTCATATATCTCTTTCATTTTTTAGGAAATAATGATCAAGTCATACAACTATTAGTTCATAATGTTATGGGCATACTATAATAGTTGTTGTTACCTTTTTAAAGCATCATTGTAGCTCATTTCTGTGGGTGGAGGTTAAAGCACTACCAAATGCAAAAGAAGAAAAGATAGCTAAGATTTTATATGGAAATGTATTCAATAGATTCATTTCCCCATGAGATATAGTGATATATGATGGTTCCCAATTAACTTCATAGATAATTCAAATTCCAGCTCATTCACATAAAATTTGTCAGAGGAAGACTATCTCCTACCATCCACAAGATAATGGAAAATTTGTCACAAATAGTGTGCTTGAGAACATCTTAACCAAGATAGTTCGTATTCATAGAAAATATTGGGCTAATAAACTCATAGAAGTGGTTTGGGCCTACAACACAACTTGGAAAACAACTATTTGCTTTACACCTTGTGAGCTAGTATATGGTAAGACAAATTTTCTACTAATATAATTTGAAATACAAACTCTTTGGATGACAATAGAACTAGGATTTGACCTTTTTGTAGCATAGAAATAATTAGTTAACTAACTCAATGCCCTGGATGATATTCAAAAATAAGCACTCTTCCACAAAAGGTGGTTCAATGCCAATGAATTCATTGACATGAACACTTAATCAAGACTAAACAACTCCAAGTCGGTGATTCTACACTGCTTTATGATTCCATATTCAAATATTTCAAGGGAAAACTAAAAAATAGATAGCTTGGCCCTTACAAGATTGATACAGTCTTCAACATCAGCTCTATTAATACGTGTACCATTGCTGAAGACATATTTCCCCTTCTCGTCAATGTACATAGACTAAAAGTCTACAAAAATACAAAGGATCTCTTCAAAACTAGCTTGTTGGTGAGTGATCCTGTGCTAAATTAATTTTTTATGGTAAAAATTCCATGGGGGTACCACAGGGCAATGAATAAATTTAAAACTATCTCATTGGTGAGTTATCCACGATGAAAAAGAAAAAAGAAAAATTGTGTTTTACTTTTCAATACCTTCCATTTCCTACTAATTTTAATAGTGTCACTAAGTTCCAAAATATTTTTTCTACCATTGTATAATATTCATGCACAAGTTATTACTACTACAAGGTCATGTTTCTAAGGAATTCCATCCATTATCATCACTACCTTCAACATCTACAAGTATCTCATGTATTGTTTTATACATTTCCTTTGAATGTTGTTGAATCAATTTGCATGTTAATTATTAATTACTATGTAGTGGCTACATTTATAAAATCTTCCCCACCCACCTCCTATATTCCTAAACCATTACATTATACTTTGTTTCCCATGGATAGACATATCTTTAGTTTGTTGGGGGTAGGGGGAGGGATTTTTCAACCTTTTTTTGACTAAGTTGAAAAATCATTGCACTGCCAATTATCCCACCTCAATCATCAATAGATGTGTTCATATCCATAGGTCATCGAATCTATAAATGGATGGCATTGAAAAGTTGATGTGATGGATATAGATTGACTGATTTATGACAAGTGATGAGGTAATGAAATTTTAATTCTATGAATATAGTAAATTGACATAGAAATTAAATATTACAACACTAATGAACAATTATGGGAACTAAAGGTTCACCAGCTTCCCAATCTCTACAACTGATCTTAAGTGAAATTTTCCAAAATGAGATGGTAATTGGGAATTTCAAATCCTATATGCAACACTGTATAATTAATTGTATCATTTTAATGTGGCACTGAAGAGTCATAGTATACTTTGAATGAAGAGATGAAGAAGGGTTGAGTGGCATTATTGAGTAGTAGATAGAGAATAGAATTCAACAACAATGATGGGTGAAGGACAAAACAAACCTAAACCTATAAACACATACCTTGTATACAACAATACTATAGTGTTGTGGATCTTTGAGAAAGCATAATGGATGACATTTTCAACCAATTTCAAGGTTATATGATGCAATTTCTCTATAATTTTCCAAACATTTCCACATAACTGCTTCCACAATTTAGGAGTTTGCTATGGAAGTCATCGAGGAGTCCATTTCTTAGGTGATTAGCCTTTCAACAATAGGTCAATGTTGGCTCAATAATAAGTTAGAGGATCATGATGCTAAAAAAACCTTCTTGTATGTTTGTGAAATGAGCATGGACACTTGAAAAGGCATTAAAATAGAGACTATTGATACTATGGGATGATATAGCCCTGCATTTTATCCATCATATCACTTATGAGATAGGCACAACATTCTAATTGCCTACCATTTCAAGTTCCTAAAGCACCTGAAGCACCAAAGACTCATCAACATACCATTTTTCTTGTTACAATCAATACAAAAAATGACTTTAGAAGTGAAATATGGTAGACAATATACCTTGGCACACTGCAAGCTAATTAAGTTGTTAATTGTGGATGCCTTACAAATAAAGAAACCATATTTAACCTAGGATTAATTCACCAAAACCCAAGCTAGAGAAGGTGTAGAAGTTAGAGTACAGGAACCAGAAAAAATCATTGAAGAGGCTACACAATAAGTGTATATCTTGTATAGCCTACATCTTCCACTACAAATTTGATGCTTATTTATATAGAAGTGGCAAAACCTAGTAGAATCACATGATGAAGAACCAAGTAGGGATCAACATATCACAATAAGAGTAATTAGTAAGCCTCACAATAAATGTGGTAAGAAACACTCGACAACTATTTTCAAATTCATATTCATATGTAAAGGAAAATAAGGGAACAAAAGAATAAGCAAGGACATAAATAAGGGATATCTCTTTTTTCTCAAAGAAAAAGAAGAGAAAATAAAGGATTTAAGGAGAACATAGTTTGGATTTAAGGAGAACATAGTTTGCATCAACAAATCCATTGATTAAACAAATCCTAGAGGAGAAGAAAAAATTTGTAGATGAGGTTAGCTTCTTGAATAGTGAACACATTACACTCAATATCAAGATCAAGTCCCTGGGTGTAAGGGTGGAAAATTTTGGAAGTTGCAAAGGTCAATGTATTATATTTAAATGAAAAAATAGATAAAGCATAGGAGGATATTAGGGTTTTCAAGTCTCATCTTCTCAGGGCATAGAGCACTCCAACCCACCCCACTCCCATCATAATATTAAAATAGTGGTTTCTAATGTATAAAAAAAGAAAATAAAGGATAAATGAACTGCTCAAAGAAGTTGAATACTAGATACTAAGCACCATGTTATCTCCCAACGAGGGGTCAACACATAAAATATGGTAGAAAAGATAAAGTTAAATCTCAAAAAGAAAGGGAAAAGGCTAGAGAAGAATGAGAAGAAGCTAGTGGAGGTATGAGCTGAGGTGGCCTTGGAGAAAGAAGAAAAAGGTACTTGGAAGGTCAAATATGAAGAAGTTCTTGAGGAAGTGAGGATGAATGCAAATATTAGAGAAATCAATTACACAATGTGGGGCTATGTTATTCATGATGACTTGAAACTCTAAGAGAACCTCTATTTTTATTTAGAATTCGATGTCTTACATAGGAAAGTAAGGACGTATCTTGATGATACGTAAGTTTATGTAGAGAAGAAAGCCTAGGTGGCTCAAGAAATGAGAAAAAACCTAATCTCCACTAAGGCTATACATTGGTTATGTGAAGTGAAAGTCAACCATAATGTAAAGTCATGTAAGAGTCATGTTAGACATCTATATATATATATGAGATCCTTCAATTATTGTGACATATTTCTCTTTCTCTTGCACACTTGGTTTTTCTCTACAGTTGTATGGGGAATTTCGCTACAACTTTTCTTGCTCCTTCTAGGGTTTTGTATGTCTTTGTCATCCTCATTGGACACTCACTATGACATGTGTCTTGTCCTTAGAGGCTCACTATCACTTGTGTCCCTTCCTTGGAGGTTTGTTATGGCTTGTGTCTTGTCCTTGGAGTCTCACTATGACTTGTGTCTTGTTCTTGGAGGCTCTCTATACTTGTGTCTTGTCATTGGTGGCTCGCTATACTCTTGCCTTTCACTCTAGAGGTACTCACTATGCTTTGTCAAGCTGCAACAAAGGTTTGGTTTGTTGTCTATAGGTTATGTATTACATGGTCTTGCATCACTCCTTTGGCCTAGGGATTTTGGAAAAGGACTTGATAAATCCATGATTGGATATTGATTTATAAGGACTTGATCATAGTGAAAGGTTGGTGATTTATAAGGGTGCTATGATCGATGGGAGCACAAAATAACTCAAGGTACATATAAATAAAAAACTCAACACAAGAAATGAAAATTGACATATTAACATAACAATATCCAATTATGTTATTGAAATTCAACTAATGATACGTCATTCTCCATCCAAATAACAAAATTGGACCACTTTTTGTCTTGTATCATATTGAATTCTGATTGTGATGGATAATGGCCATATTTTTGTTCCTATCAAAACATGGCAGATGGACTAGATAAAGTAATTAATATCCAATCATTTACTTTTTTGTACAAAATTAAAAAAAATATATCATTTTAAGATATTCCCAAGACTTACAAATTTGTATATTAAGGCTTCTAAACATGTTTGGCCACTGTGATGTGTGGCACGAAATTGGAAATCTTGGCCTTCGAGGCATTTTCCTAAAACATACACTAATTCAATTTAATTATGCACCAGTAAAATATAAAAATCGTTTAATGAATTTGAAATAATCTAGTGTCAAAAATTCAAATACATGTGTGCTCTCCTCATCGGAATTCCTCTGTACATCCACTCTATCATATGTTTTCATGAGCTCTTTCCATACTTTCACACTTACATCAATTGGACTTCTTTTGTTCCTTAGCTTGGGAGGAATTCCTTTTATCTTTTCAGTTTGGTTACAATGAAATATCTTGCAATTTTGAGTCGTTTGTTTCTTTATCTTCTTTACTGACCAACATGTCCCAAATTCATTCTCGATGTCATGGATGACTACTTTTTGAAGGTGCATGGGTATCTTCGAGAATAGAATATGTATATGCTCTTTGAAGAATTGAAGGTATGATTCCTTCAACCTATGCATGAACACTTTCCCGAAACCTGTCATTTTGATATTCCCGAAGACAACATCATATTCTACCTCGGTTTCATATGTACCAATGCAAGATGCATAACATGTACTGGTGGTGGAAGAAATTTGTGACCCAGGAGTGGTTGGGACATTGGACGTTTATGTTCCCTGTTCTACATTCTTAGAGGTTATTGTGATTGATTTTCTCCTTGACCTTTTTCACGATCCAAGAGTTGATAAGGAATCAATTGAATCCATTTGACAGTGTCGCTTTGGTTGGGTTGTTTCAATGCCTTTAGTAGATCATTCTTCCACGTATTTGGAAAGAATGGACACGTCCATACCTTCTAGTTTCTTCACTGCTTCTACCCCCAATATAGAAGCGATTTCCTCTTTCAGTTTCTCATTGTCATGTCCCTATATATGTACAATAAATTTCTTATTTTAAATTTAAAAATAAAAAAATAAATCATATATATAGAGAGGAAATTTCTTCTTTTATAATTTTGAAATAAAAAACTAAAAAATACAATTCAAAAAAGAAATGTAAACATGTACAAATCTATAAATTGAGTATGAAATACCTCATTATGGAAAGAATCAGATCCCTTTGCTTGTTTCCTTCTGTTGCATGACATTTTTTGGCATCCTAGCGAAAACAAATTTCCTCTAGATTGTGGAAAATCCATTATCTTTGCTTCGTACAGTTTTCTCCCTACCCTCTGACTGTTCTAAACAACAGTAGTGTGAAATTTATGGATAGGGGTTTGATTTTCATCGCTAGTAGGGGGTGAAAGACATGCACAAATTGATTTCATGACTGCTAGAGGCCGAATCACACCCAAAAATTGATTTTTTTTAGTGAAATCCACAACAGGGGAGGAGGGGTGCATCAAGATCTCTACCCACCATCAACATGGATCCAATCAATTTGGTTTTTTTTTTTTTCAATCCCTATTTACATAAGAATTATTTGTCGAAATTATTCAGTGATTTGGACATTTTACAGAGGCAAAGCCAAAAAGTTGGAATGATCTTTCGCTACCTGTTTTAAATGTTGGATGACCCGACGTGATAAATTATACCATAAATAAATTACAGGATTTTGTTTCATTTGTACATGTTTTGTTTTGTTTTAAAATGTGGGTGTTTTGTTTGAATATTCAACGCTAAATTGGGGCCATTAGCCCTGGATTTAGTGTTGAATATTGTCTAGAAATGTTATCAGTTTGGGGCGCTAAAGGGGGCGCAAATTTCTCCTAAATTAGCGCCTTGAGAAAGTTCATATGCCACAATATTTGCAAGCTACAACATTTATCGCCACAAGAACCAAGAAATATTCCATTTTTCTTTGAAATTAGTACTTTGTCTCTTTTCCTTTGAGCTCAATGCCTTCAAACCATGGGTAAAAATCTGCAATAGAAATGTTTGTAGCAAGATGTTGAATGCTTGTAAACCCATGGTTCTTTTGATCCATAAAGATATTGTATTCATTTGTTAAAATATTCTATAAGGCATAAGAGAATCTCTATTAAACGATTTGAGGATGATTTGAAAAAATGGTGAACTTTCTTATGGAACTAGTAGCTTGAATTTCTCTAAAAATGTGCATTACGAAAGTGAAGAATAAAATTTGTTTCAAATGGATAAAATATGCAAATTCTCAAGGAATTTGTAATCCTTTGAACTATAAATGAACCCTTGGTGCATCAAACTCATTAAAACTAATATAAAGCAAGAAGGGCTCTTTCACATAATCTAGTTTCTTGTGTTTTTTCATTGAGAGTTGAGCATGCCATTAATCCTTCAAGAAAAAATCATCACAAGCATGGTTGCAATATTTGTGAGATTTGAAATTGAAATTAGTGAAAAGGCGAGGGTGAGGGTGAGGCATGAGCGTTCATTGATGTAAAATTTTGTTTTGTTGTGCTTTTTTTTTTTAATTCCACATGAGAGAAAGAGGCAAACTTTGCATATTGTTCATATTGTGTGTTTCCTTACCTTATCCATTGATTTAGATCCAAATGCTTGAACACAAGGATGAGCTCCATTTCCACTTCTTCAGGTCTTACATTAAAATTTGCACATCAATTGAAACATGAGATCAAACAATTGCATTAAAAAGACAACTAATGAATCCTCTTACAAACTTGTGTCACCAATAAATATCAAACAAAAGAAAATTTTCTCAATGATAAAATCTATAAAAATGCTAATGATATGGAAGGATTACTTCAATAATAATTTTATTCATATATATTCAAGCTCAAGTCTACCAACCATACGAGAACATAAGAAATAAAACTATGAGCAACAAAATTCTATAATGCAAATGAAAAGCATGGCAACAAATTCACAAGAAAATTTATGCACTTTCATTTGCTCCATTGCTTTCCAAAGAAAAATTAAAAGCTAATATGAGCGTGAAATATGTCTTGCTCTAACAATGGAAGTTAAATCTCATTTTTTTCTTCCTCTAACATTGCCAATGGATTCACAACACATTTCCTTCATGTTCAACATGATTTCTTCATGGTTTACCAACCCCTTAGCATTAGAAAAAATGCCAAATTAATTTTAATGACTATGGGTCATATTGATAATTGATTACTTCATAAATAGGTCCATACAATAATTGTGCAAGAAAAACATTTATTTTGATAAATGATGTCAGGGCCTGTGGGATCAGTGAGTAGGAATGAAGGCTCATCCATAACATTTTAATTACAATATTTCTTATAATTAATCACAATATAAGAAAACATTAATTCTTCATTGATGGTGTTAGAAATTGGTGTGGATGTCAGGATAGGGGTTGATAGAACAACAACATCATTTAGACTATTTTGTGACCCACAAACCCCATAGATCACCTTCTCTTCAATGTGTTATGCATCTATCATGTCATGAAATCCATACTTATATGAAATTATCTAGATTTCAAATTTCATCTGTAGAGGAAGAAAAAATACTCATTTGAGTACTAGGAAAAGGGGGTATAGCGACCTCATTTGAAATTTGGTGGTCATACCCTTGAACAATGATAGATAGGTATAATGTTGCATGTTGGGTACTTTTGATAGATACCTTTTAGCCCTACTTTTCCTTATTTTTTCCATATTTAAACGATTCCCATTCTTCATTCCATAACCATTTTTACATCTAAATGTGTAAAATAAGTTGTTTTTTTCATTTCTTTTATTTTCTGAAATTTAGACCAAAATTAGGCATTAAAGATAATTTTTTAACAGAAAATACAAGAAGTTGTAACTTCTGGTAATATCTCCATGGTTTATATACTTTCAGGATCGTTGGGAGAATTATGAGACATGTGGCATGATTCTTGATGTCTATGGATGGAAAAATACCTATTCTCTTTTAGAAAGAGGCTCCACAAGTGTGAAGTCAATGCTGGTCAAACTCATCCACATATGCAAGAAAATCCCCTATTTTTGGCAAAAATCAGGGCAGATTTGGGATCTCTTGGGATTTTCTCTAATTTTGTGGATCATGAGGATGGATTCTACCATCCAAGAGAAAATAATGGATCTTGAACATCTCAACTATGAAACACACTTAATCTACACTATATGATCGATCCTTATTCAACAAGTCATCTATGTCGCATCACCAACAAATCAACATGTAGTAAGTTATTGTGACAAATTAACTCCAAATTCCTTGACATCATCAATGGGATCTCATAATGGACCGAGGTGACATGTCCTCTAGCTCTAATGATTAAATTTGATTGTATTATCATCATTAATGTTGTTGATTGCAACTTGATGAGACATTCTCCAGGTCGTTCTCCTCTAGACTGAGTTGAGATGATCTGTGAGAGAGCCCATGTGATGGGTATGGCATAGGGACATGCCCACGGTTAAATGCTTCAAAAATGCACCAACAAAACCCTAACTACCATCCCTTTCAGCAACACCTGCGAAGCAAATGAAGTCTCACCCGAGGTAGAGGCAGGGGGGTTTGCAGGACTCAGGTGTCTACAACCAAGCTTGGACACAGATATGTGATTCCAACACATAACAGAGAACTTAGCCAATAATATGCATTAGATTATGGCTCTCATTCACATCGCATATTAACCCTTATTAAAGATCAACGCAGTAACAATCCAGATCAAGCCCTTAAAACCTCTTAGCACATAGCATTAGCTCATATCTAACATTTAAATGCCATTAATCACTAAGAAACAACATCAAATTCATTCATTATATGTTATAACAAAAACACTTAAGAAAATAAACACATAAACAACATCGCACAAAGCACATCAAGACACAGGATATACATGGTTCACCCTAGTGTGGGGCTACGTCCACCAACTTCTTCTTCTTCTTTATTAGTCTTCAAGCTTCCGACATTCCTCTGCTCCTGTGCACAAAGCCACATAGCCAAGATTTGCACTCGATATGTGATCTGCGCACAACGCACTAGATCCACCTTCCCCAAAATCAGGTCAAGGCACAGAGCCAACTCCTTCATAGCACAAAGCCTTACATAGTCTATTGCATGGAGCAAATTACAATCTCTTGCACTAAGCCAACATTACACTTACAACATATCATGCACATAGCCAACCACTAGGATTATTACATTGCTTAGCTACTTATTTATACATTTACAATAAGGCCTAATCATGGGTAAACCCATGGGTCGACATCCCTTAACCCATTACATAAACCCTAAAATCCCCTTGTTGGGTCCACAAGCATGAAAAATGACTGAGATACTGCAATCTCAGCTCCACCTGGGAAATCCATCTTCGACCAGCCTGTCGAAGTCCCAAAAGTGGTCAAACACGACCAATGTTTCCTCAAAACTTGGTCAAGGGCCAACATGCCCCCAAAACGCACCTGTGACTCGTCCTAAGTCACTCAGATCTGAGAAACACTACTTCGACTTGCTGTTTCACTAGAGCCTCCTGCTCGAAAAACTTATGAATCAGTTGCTCTGTAACAGGCCCTTCCAGGCATTGTTCCACTGTCATAACCACTTGTTCCAACTGTGGGCCTTGTCCTTCAATCTCTTCAAAAAGTGTGCAGGTTTCATCCTGCATCAGCTGGAGTCTCTATGTAACTTCCATGACTCTGCTCTAGATGGCAGTAATTTGTTGTTGGACTGTGCGTTGTTCCTATGATATTTTCATCTTCTTAACTTTAGTAATCATCTTCATCTGTGCTTGTATGGTGGACGTCTGCTGCTTCACCTCCTAGAGTTGTGCTTCCAGTTTCCTCAGCTCTAGATCTTTTGCAAGGCGCTCATAGCTCTGCACACTTCGATCACTCAGTTGCTTACACTCTGAGGTGAGTGCCCTGATTCTTTCTACTGCGCTCTTGGCGATTTCTTCCCTTTGATTGTGCACTTCTTACGGAGTGCTTGACACTTCTTGAAGTTCTAACTCTGTTACTTTTCATTGAAGCTGTTGAATGGCATCAACAAGGTTCCCCACTTGAATCTCGACCGACTCTCCTATCTCATATGCCAAGACCGACACAGAGAGAATTTATTTAGTCACTACATCTTTAACCCCAATCTGCTCTACGGGCAGCTGGTCTTTTTCTTTTTGGATTTTCTCTTTGTCCTCCTCAAACATCACCCTAATTTCATCTTTCTCCTTCTTCACAAATGGAAGTTTCTCTAAGACCTCCTCCTTCTCTTGCTTCAGGGATTCTGTAGCCTACTCCTTTTCTTCTTGGACTCAATGAAGTCGAGCCTCTATTGCATCTACTAACCTTCATAATTGGGTGGGCTCATCCCCCAATTCTGGAATCTTCGGCGAAGAAGGCACAATAGGTATTGCATGGTATAGATGGCTTGTTGTATGTCTTTGAGCTATTTATCGATTCATTCATACAGTGTCTCCTGCTTCGCTCCATGTCTCTGCAAGATATCCTCTGAAGTTTACTCCATGGATACGATGATGAGATCAACATCATCCATTGTGAGCACATTCTTCGACTGAGTCTTATTGGCTTGGGTGTTCTTTCTTGTTGAGGGGTTCTGTGGATAAACCTTCCTTTTATTCGATGTTTCGGCCTCTGTAGGGGGATCCTTCGATGGTGTCACTTTTCCTTTTTCTTTATTTTCTCCTTCTTCCCCTCCTTCTTCTTGCCTCACTTTGTCTCCTCCTCTTCCCGCGGGTGAATCATGCCTACTTTCCTCTGAGGCGTTGTCCTCCTCATCACTTTCTATGTTCTGCACTTCCTCCTTTTCCTTCTTTTTCTTCGCTCTAGTTTGTCCATCATGTTCGACCTGGGTGACCAAGGGACTTCCGATGATGTCGGGGTCGGAAAGTTCTGCATCTTCCACCGGTACAAGGAACTCTGCTGACCATTCTTTGGTGATCTCTGCCATGTCTTCATCAATCAACTTATAGTAGGACTGCAACTCCTCCTTTATTTCATCCCTGCGTGTGGTGATGTAGATAAAGTGTCGATCTACGTGGAACTTCACTAGCAATCTGTACTGGTACAGTGTATTCAGGGTCATTCTTGAAAATGCCTCAATAAACATGAATCAGTCCGTTATGGAACGGTCTCAACGGTACAATGATGGTCTTTCTATCAATAACTATGTTTCTAGTCGTTCTAGAGCATCATTCTAACGGTTGGGGCACCTCCAATGGTCATATAGCTTCTCCATGGAGAAGTCACATTCTGTGTGGTTCTTCTATTCTGGCAAGGTTCAAGTTCTGTTGATCTGCCTCCTGTGAAGTCTTTTCTGGAACTTGTTGTAGTTTTTCTAAATTGTCTTTCTTCTTACTAAGCTTCCTTACCTTTTTTCCTGTGATCTGAGTTTATGGATTCCTCTTTCCATTATTATTCTTATCGTCTCTTAGCATAGTGACTTCACATTGTTGATGTTTGTTCAAAGGGTTCAAAGGTAATACCTCTTCTCTTACTATTTCTAGGGTGGATATACTTATTTCCTGCATGGATGGGTTCTTTAGGCCTTTCTGCGTTCTTTTAACCTCAACAACTAATGCAATTTCCCTCTGTTGCTTCGACTTGTCCTTTTGTTCTTCTATTAGTCGCTCTATTCTTCTAGCTATGAAATCCATTATTTCTTGCTTTTTTCTTTTCTGTAGCTTCCTCCTCTTCTTTTCTTCTGATCTGGTCCTTCTCAATCCAAGTCTTTCCTAACAGAAGTGGAAAGGGGGCGTTGTTCTTAACAAATTTAACGAATTCAAATTCTTCTTCATTCGATGTTTCATGAGAAATCGTACATATATCAGTAACTCTTCCACATAGGGTTATCATCTTTCCTTTAAACAAGCCTATATTTCCCAATGTAGGTACCATAGCAGGCTTTCCCAAAATTTCCCAAGTGCTTTCTGGCATAATATTCACATGGGTTTCTTCATCCAATACACAGTCTATGTCGAAGTATTCTATTCTTGTAACTACGCGTTGTTTTTCTTTCAAGATCTCTGGTAAACTGATGTCTCTGTGATCATCTATTGCTTCTTTTAAATGTATTAACATAGTCTCTGACTCTTTTTCTATATGATTCTCTAACATATCCTTAGTCTCTTGACCTTCTTCGTAGTTTTCTTGTCTCATGCTCATCTTTTCAACTTTAGCAATCATTCTTGGACAATCCTCAACCTCGTGACCAATAAATTTACAACAAAGACAAATAGGACCTATACCAAGGCATTCCTTAGAAAGATGTCCCAATCTTCTGCAATTATAACATAGTGTCAATCCTCTCTTTCTTTTAAATGATCCCCAGCCTCTCCTGTACTGTGCACTGGGATCATAGTGTTGGACTTGCAATCTACAAAAATTCTTTCTAGGTTCCTGCATCCACTTATTAGTCCAAAATTTCTTTCTATGCATAGGAATAACATATTTTTCTCTATTTCTATCAATTTTATTCAGATCAACTCTTTCTTCTAATTGTTCCCTAGTTTTCATACTAGGACAAAATCTATCAAACATACCTAGATTCATACTTTCGAAGAAAAAATTTCCACTTATCTTACCTTTACTAGAGAACAAAGATTTAAGATCTTACCTCTTTTCTTTAGATCATGCTTCTTTATTAGCACAGAGCTTTGCAAGTTAAGTAGAATATTATGGACTACAACAACAGATCTATGCACATAGATTTCTCTTTTCTTTAGTTCCCAACAATCATAGTTTCAAGTCTCGGCAACAGAACCATTTTTTGGTACAGGGGTAGACCCAAGGTTCAATGCTTCAACAACACACCAACAAAACCCTAACTATTGGCCCTTTTAGAAACACCTGCGAAGCAGATGAAGTCTCACCCAAGGTAGAGGCAGGCGGGTTGCAGGACTCAGGTGTCTACAACATTCTAGGACAAAGATCTGTGATTACAATACTTAACAAAGTACTTAGCCAATAATATGCATTAGATTATGGTTCTCATTCACATCGCATATTAACCCTTATTATAGATCAGCGCAGTAACAATCCAGATCAAGCCTTTAAAACCTCTTAGCACATAGTATTAGCTCAGATATAACTAAGCTCAAACTAAGCCCATAGGAGTTTGACAGGAGACCATCTCAAGTCGTCTCAACTCAGTCTAGAGGAGCATGAAAAGAGACCACACGTCATCTCAAATCAATCCATAGGAGTATGACACACCCATTGTTGGCCCTCGACCAAGTTTTGAGGAAAAATTGGTCGTGTTTGACCACTTTTAGGACTTAATAGCCAAAATTATAGCCAGAGGAGTGCAAGACTCCCATCATGATGAAAATCAAGCTCTTGATTCTCATACAAAGAGAGGTAGAAGGAATAGAAGAAGTTTCTGCAAAGCATTCAAAGACAAGAAAAATTTAGCAACTTCAGGTCATGAACATAGAAAAGACAATTCAAATATTCAATGTTTCAGATGTGACAAGTATGGATACATTGCGAGAAATTGTCCTACCAGGAAGAAAGGAAGACAACATGCATCCATTGCAAATGTTGATTCATAACCACCTCATAGAGATGAATACATAATATATGAATCATTCTTCTTCATATCAACACTCTCAGGTACGATTCCTACAGATAGTGATATTTGATTGATTGAAAGTGGTGCATCTAGGCACATGACTGGATACAGAGAACATATTAGAGATGTTGTTGAGAAAGAGTCTTGTCTACATGATGTACTTGGTGATAATTCCATATACACTGTGAAAGGAGTTGGAAATTATACCTTCCAACTAGATTCTGACATACCACTTCAATTAAGTGAGGTACTATATGTACCTGGGATGAAGAGGAACCTTGTCTCTATTTCTGAATTAGAGGATAAATGATACAAGGTTACCTTCTCTGAAGGAAAATTTCTTGCATGGAATAAGAACTCACACATGGATTCTTCCTGAGTGATTGGTGTTCGAGAAAACAATTTGTATAGATTGATTGTCTGACCAGTCCAGGCCCTGTTACATGATACTATCAGCTTGAGCAAGCTATGGCATAGAAGACTTTCTCATTTACATTATAGATCCATTCCCACTCTGGGGAATATGGTGATAGGACTTCTAGAGATATATATTGATCATGATGGTGTTTTCATAGGTTGTGATCTTGGAAAAAAATTTCAAGGGGTCCTTCTTGATCAGTGACAGTAGATCCAAGGGGATCTTGGACTTGATACATACAGATGTTTGTGGACCCATGAATGTTGCTTCCTTGAATGGATATTTTTACGATGTGCTCTTCATCGATAATGACTGTTGAAATACGTGGATTTAATTCTTGAATACCAAGGATGGAGTCCTTGCAATATTTCAAGATTTTAAAGCTCAGGTTGAGAACCTGACCAAGAGGAGGATCAAGGTGCTAAGATCAGATAATGGAGGAGAGTACACCTCTAGGGATTTCATTGGTTTTTGTGTGGAGGCAAAGATCAAGAGGGAAAAATCATTCCTTATAACCCTCAGTAGAATGGGGTTGCAGAGAGGAAGAACAAAAATATTGTTGAGGAAACCAAAGCAATGATAAATGATCAAAATCTACCTATTATTTTTTGGGCAGAGGCATCGATGACAGTTGTGTACATTCAGAATAATATTCCTCATAATATTATGAAGAACATGACTCCAAAAGAAGATTTCACTGGAGTGAAGCCTAGGGTTGGACACTTCGGGCTATTTGGGTGTCCAATATACTTTCATGTAACCAAGGAAAAGAGGACCAAGCTAGACCCTTCAGGCAGAAAGAGTACATTTTTAGGGTACAATGAATCTTCGAAGGCATATCGGATATACATCCCTAGTCAGAGATAGACTGAAGTTAACAAAGATGTCACTTTTGAGGAATATATATCCTTCTAAAGATATAGAAAATCTCAGATCGAGATTGACAGTGAGAAGAAGGAAGAGACGATACCTTATCCCCCTTCATCAGTTCAAAGGGAGATAGTTATTGATCTAGTTGATCTAGTTGATGTTCCCAGAGACATTGCAGTAGGACAGAAAAGGCCTAAATCAACTCGACAGACTTTGAAAGAGGCAGAGGGACGTGCATACCCTTGTGGTACATTTCGAGAGAGGAAGACACCACAAAGATTTTCGAGCTATGTTTCAGCTATGAGCCACATCATTGATACTGAGCCTTCTTTTCATGGAGAAGCAGCGGGTCACTAGGTTTGGAAATATGCCATGAGCAAAGAGTATCAGTCCATCATGAATAATTATGTATGGGATGTTGTTCCGAGACCGGAAGGTAAGTCTGTAGTGAATTCCAAGTGGATCTATAAGATCAAACATGTAGATGATGGAAGTGTCAAGAAGTACAAAGCGAGATCTGTGGCTAGAGGGTTCTCTCAGGTGGAGGGAATAGATTATGAGGAGACATTTTCTCCTATTGCTCGATACACTTCCATCCATACTATTATTTCTCTTGCAACATCCATGGCTTGGAGACTACATTAGATGGATGTAAATACAACCTTTCTCAATGGTGAGATTGAGGAAGAATTTTACATCGAGCATCCAGATGGATTCATGACACATAAGGAGTCTCATGTATGTAGGTTCAAGAAATCCCTATATTGACTAAAGCAGGCACCTCGTGCGTGGTATGAGAAGATTGATGGATAATTGATAAGTTTGGGTTTCAGCAAGAGTGTTTCTGATCCAAACCTATACTATCACATTGTTGGTGACGAATGCCTGATTTTGGTCCTATATGTTGATGAATTATTCCTCATCGGTTCATAAAGCCTTATTGTTGAATGCAAGCGTGCATTAGCTTCTGAATTTGAGATGAAGGACCTTGGTATGATGCACTACGTATTGGGACTAGAAGTATGGCAGAGGACTGGTGAGATTCTCCTAAGTCAAGGGAAATACATAGTTGAGATATTGACTAAATTCGGGATGACAGATTGCAGATCCATGCGTACACCAATGGTGATGAATTTGAACAAAATGAACGATACTTCTTCTGATTTAGTCGAGATTGATCCACATATTTATAGACAACTGATTGGATCATTGATGTATCTAGTTAACACCAGACCTGATATATGCTATGCAATGAGTGTACTGATTCAGTTTATGAGTCAGCCGAGACAGACACACTAGATAACAGTTAAACATGTGTTGAGATATCTATGAGGAATAGTTGGTTATGGCCTAAGATATGCCTCTGGTGTAGACATGAGATTGAAAGGATATGGAGATGCATATTGGGTAGGGAGTACAGTGGATTGAAAGAGCACCTCTGGTTGTTTTTTTACTTTGGGATCTGCCATGGTTTCTTGGTACAACAAGAAACATACTTATGTGGATTTGAGTACTGCAAAAGCATAGAACATTGCATTATGTGTGGTAGTTCATGAAGCAGTGTGGCTTTGCAAGCTCCTTGCAGAATTATTTGGTCATCATATGGATTCCACTGTTATCCATTGTGATAACCAGAGTTGTGTGAAGCTCTCCAACAATCCTATGTTTCACGATAAATCGAAACACATCAAGATCAAATACCATTACATATTATATATGGTGCAGAGGAAAGTAGTACATTTGAAGTACCTTTATACACGCAAGCAAGTTGCAGATGTCTTCACCAAACTTCTTTACAGGATGAAGTTCGAGTACTTTCGTGAGAAACTTGGCCTGGTGGAGAATGACTCCCTAGCTGAGAGGGAGTTTTGTTGATTGCAGCTTCATGAGATATTCTACAATTCATTCTCCTTTGGAATGAGTTGAGATGATCTATGAGATATCCCATGTAATGGGTGTTTCATACTCCTCTGGACTGAGTCGAGATGACATGTGGTCTCTTGTCGTGCTTCTTTGGACTGAGTTGAAACAACTTGAGATGGTCTCCTGTCAGACTCCTATGGACTTAGTTGAGTCGACTTAAGATGGCTCTCCAGATGGTACTCCTATGGACTTAGTTGATTTGATCTATTGAGAGTGACATACCTGTGGCTAAGCACAGGTGGACGTGTCCCTAGTGGATGCGAACTAGAGGATGTGTGGATCCCTTGCTATATTTTCTAAGAGTAAGATTTACTGTGTAACCTTAATTGTTTAAAGGGTACAAGTTGACCCCACCATGTAAAGATAATTAATATTTGTGTAAATATTAATTATATCATTGAGTTATATAAGTCATCCCTATTGTGCCAATATACACACCTATTGTTGTGTTAGGTCTTGTATAAATAAGAGAGTAGATCCCCAATGTGGATCATTCACACACACTTCATTGTAACATTCTCTCAAGCTAATTGTATGGATGAAGTGAGAACTTCTCTTAGGTGTAAATTTCAAGGTCATAGAAGCACCCTCTTGTGTGCTCTAGGGTTTATGGTGTGGGGGATATTTTCTTGACTCTATAACAAAGGATTGCTAGGTTTTTCACTTGATTAAAAAGGGTTTTCCTAGGATAAACTCTTGTGTTCTTGTGCATGGTTTTTCTTGTTGTGATCTTCATTACTGCAGCTATTGTATATGGTATTGTTGCATTTTTTATTTTTCAAGTACATGCTAAATTGAAATAAACTACATGTGCATGAGCTAAGCATTAAAATTCAACAATTATGGCCCGTAAAAACTAACGTATTCTTGAACACATGTTAATGGAATCATTCTGAGGTTGCCTAGGGTTAACCTTATGAGTGCTTCTGTAGCAGCCATGGTTTCCCTCGAAGGAGGGGTGCCATCATCCCCTCCTTCCACAGTTGACTCCTTCCACAAGCTTCTGGTCGCCCACGACAATAATCTTCCCCCAGCTGCTCCCCCAAGCTTCGTTAAGAAACTCGACTCGATTCCAGCGATTGATCTCCCCCCTGACCACCCTATGCATGTTGTAGTATCCCTATCAGATCGTGGTTTGGTAGGACAATTTATGGGGCTCTGGACCTCTTCCAGGTCCACAAACAACTAGATCCAAAGAAACTGGCGCACGCTGATCTAGAACAGTGTAACCTGCTATGCGGTGGGAAGAGGCTTATTTATCTTTGAATTCACTCTCAAGAAGATCGAGATCTCATCTTCAGAAACATACCTTATTTCATGGGAACTCAAGGGCTCTACCTAAAATGTTGGATGCCAAGCTTTGATCCAGTGGTGGAAGTACCCAAGGACATCCTGGTCTGGGTAAGACTCCCAAACCTCCCAATCCATTGTTGGAATTCCACTTCACTCCAGGAAATTGGAAATGGGCTTGGTCATTATATCGACAGAGTGGACCCCAAGGATGAATACTCATGTGCACGCATTTGTGTGGAAGTGGATCTAGAGGTAGGTCTCCCAGAGTCAATCAATTTAAAGGTTGGATACTGGCAGCATTACCAGAAGCTCGATTATGAACAACTTTCGTTCAAATGTATGGGTTGTCATGAGTACAACCATTTTTAGTGAAACTCCCCTAAAGACCCAAACAAGGAAAAAGACAATGGAGAAGGATGGCAACAACCCAGAAGAGGAAGAGCCTCATCCAAGGAAAAAACCCCAAGGAATGAAAAGAAAAACCCTTCTCAATCCAAGGAGCAAGGAAACCAACCAGAGACAACGAATTCAAACAGGTTTAGGAGGCTAGATCCAGAAATAGAGAAATCAACAGGGGAAGCCCCTCAGGATTTACCTATAGCAGAAGAGAAGTAAGGGAATTCAACTCCAGAAGCCAGAGAGGAGTCGATGCTAGAAAGGGTGGAATATCAAGGACAAGCCGCGGGGGGAAAGAAAATGGAGCCAGAAGTGGAGGAAGGAGAGGTCTCCTCAGACAGTGATAGTGAGGGAAAAAGTGACACCATTATCACCCCAGTAAAAATAGGTCGAGGAAGAAAATCCAAGAAAGAAGAAAGAGAAAAGGAGACATACAAAGATGTCTTGAGTGGATCGCAGCCAACAATCAGACAACTGATCAATGTCAGGAAAACAAGGAAGCACTCCAGGGCCCCTCAAGGAGCCCATATCTCCCCCCCAGGTAAATCATGATACTAACCTCCTAGAATTATAGGGGTTTTGGTAGTAGAATAAAGGAAGAGGTGCTTAAAGATATCATCAGAACTTCAAACTCTGAGATCCTCCTTATCCAGGAAACCAAGATGGAATAACAAGACTTCCTCAAAACAACAAACACAATTTGGAAAACAAGCAAAGGAATAGCCGAAAGCGCAAGAGGAGCCTCAGGAGGTATAGGCACTCTCTGTAACCATACGAAGTATGACCTCATTAAATATGAAACTTGCAAGCATTGGATATACACCAACCTCCTTCACAAATAAATGGGCCGACAGGTAAGTCTCTTCAATCTTTTTGTGCCTGTCCTCTTGGAGGAAAAAATATTTTGCTAGGATACCCTAAAATATTACCTACTACTAAATGAGCTGGAAAATAACATTATTGGGGGGGACCTCAATGTGACCCTAGCAGCGACTGAGAAAAAAGGTAAATACTAAAGGGAATTTCAAACATCTCCAGATGGTACTCCTATGGACTTAAATTGGGAGCTAGAAGATTTCAAACCCACTAAAGGAAAATACACGTGGTTTAATAAGAGGGCAGGACCGGGGCACATTGCTGCTAGACTGGATAGGTTCTTAGTTCATAAAACCTTTATGATTATGGGCCTCACCCTGTCCTCCTCCATCCTTCCTCATAGTGTGTCAAACCACAAACCAATATTGTTGGATATTTCACATGACAAGAACCTCAGGCCAATCCCTTTTAGATTTAGCCCAGCCTGGCTCCAAGATGAAAGCTTCCATGATCTAGTTACCAAAACTTGGAATGATATAGTAAGAGGCCTTGTCGCACAACCAATCACATAACAATCTTCTCGGCCTGAGAATTTCCCCTAGGGTAAAAGACATCAACCACGCCCAATTTTCAGATGACACGTTACTAATGGGAATAGCAAGTATGCCTACAGCAAGGAAATTCAAAAAGGAGTTAGATGCCTACACATAAGTCTCAGGAAGTGTGATAAGCTTGACTAAAAGTAAGATCTTTGGGTGGAACATAACTCCAAGGGAGATGCTAGATATCTCAAGAATCCTTGGAATGGAAGGTTGCACCACCTGGGATGAGTTTAAATACATGGGTGTCCCTATTTTGAAATCCAATCCAAAGGATTTGCATTGGGACCAACTGATAGGAAAACTTAAAA
Source organism: Picea sitchensis (assembly GCA_010110895.2). Lineage (NCBI taxonomy): Eukaryota > Viridiplantae > Streptophyta > Pinopsida > Pinales > Pinaceae > Picea > Picea sitchensis. Next base: position 173,587 of record SNQJ01S0022772.1, read on the forward strand.
ATAGAATAAACTCCTGGCACTACTACATATTGAAAAATTTGTTACGACCACTTGCGACGAAAGTACTCTTTCGTCGCAACATGTAAGAGAAAAAGTTTTTTTTTCCTAAATCTACCCCATGTCCGTCACAATTTCGATGCCTACAGTTTGACTGAACTGTAATGGTCAATTTTTGTCTCATAAGCAATGACCTTAGATTGTCCGTCGCATAAGCGACGATAGTTG
>SNQJ01S0022772.1:173861-192151 GCA_010110895.2 Picea sitchensis
AAAAGGCTAGAGAAGAATGAGAAGAAGCTAGTGGAGGTATGAGCTGAGGTGGCCTTGGAGAAAGAAGAAAAAGGTACTTGGAAGGTCAAATATGAAGAAGTTCTTGAGGAAGTGAGGATGAATGCAAATATTAGAGAAATCAAGTACACAATGTGGGGTTATGTTATTCATGATGACATGAAACTCTAAGAGACATCTATTTTTATTTAGAATTTGATGTCTTACATAGGAAAGTAAGGATATATCTTGATGATACCTAAGTTTATGTAGAGAAGAAATCCTAGGTGGCTCAAGAAATGAGAAAAAACCTAAATAGAATCTCCACTAAGGCTATACATTGGTTATGTGANGTGTGTGTGTGTGTGTGTGTGTGTGTGTGTGTGTGATATCCTTCAGTTATTGTGACACATTTCTCTTTCTCTTGCACACTTGGTTTTTCTCTGTAGTTGTGTGGGGAATTTCGCTACAACTTTTCTTTCTCCTTCTAGGGTTTTGTATGTCTTTGTCATCCTCATTGGACACTCGCTATGACATGTGTCTTGTCCTTAGAGGCTCACTATCACTTGTGTCCCTTCCTTGGAGGTTTTCTATGGCTTGTGTCTTGTCCTTGGAGTCTCTTTATGACTTGTGTCTTGTTCTTGGAGGCTCTCTATACTTGTGTCTTGTCATTGGTGGCTCACTATACTCTTTTCTTTCACTCTAGAGGTACTCACTATGCTTTTTCAAGCTGCAACAAAGGTCTGGTTTGTTGTTTACAGGTTATGTATTACATGGACTTGCATCTCTCCTTTGGCCTAGGTTTTTTGGAAAAGGACTTGATAAATCCATGATTGGATATTGATTTATAAGGACTTGATCATAGTGAAAGGTTGGTGATTTATAAGGGTGCTATGATCGATGGGAGCACAAAATAACTCAAACTACATATAAATAAACAACTCAACACAAGAAATGAAAATTGACATACTAACATAACAATATCCAACTATGTTATTGAAATTCAACTAATGATATGTCATTCTCCATCCAAATAACAAAATTGGACCACTTTTTGTCTTGTATCATATTGAATTCCTATTGTGATGGATAATGGCCATATTGTTGTTCCTGTCAAAACATGGCAGATGGACTAGATAAAGTAATTAATATCCAATCATTTACTTTTTTGTACAAAATTAAAAAAATATATATATCATTTTAAGATATTCCCAAGACTTACAAATTTGTATATTAAGGCTTCTAAACATGTTTGGCCACTATGATGTGTGGCATGAAATTGGAAATATTCGCCTTCGAGGCATTTTCCTAAAACATACAGTAATTCAATTTAATTATGCACCAGTAAAATATAAAAATCGCTTAATGAATTTGAAATAATCTAGTGTAAAAAATTCAAATACATGTGTGCTCTCCTCATCGGAATTCCTCTGTGCATCCACTCTATCATATGTTTTCATGAGCTCTTTCGATACTTTCGCACTTCCATCAATTGGACTTCTTTTGTTCCTTAGCTTGGGAGGAATTCCTTTTATCTTTTCAGTTTGGTTACAATGAAATATCTTGCAATTTTGAGTCATTTGTTTATTTATCTGCTTTACTGACCAACATGTCCCAAATTCATTCTCGATGTCATGGATGACTACTTTTTGAAGGTGCATGGTTATCTTCGAGAATAGAATATGTATATGTTCTTTGAAGAATTGAAGGTATGATTCCTTCAACCTATGCATGAACACTTTCCCAAAACCTATCATTTTGATATTCCCGAAGACAACATCATATTCTACCTCGGTTTCATATGTACCAATGCAAGATGCATAACATGTACTGGTGGTGGAAGAAATCTGTGACACAGGAGTGGCTGGGACATTGGACGTCTCTGCTCCTTGTTCCACATTCTTAGAGGTTATTTTTATTGATTTTCTCCTTGACCTTTTTCACGATCCAGGTGTTGATAGGGAATCAATTGAATCCATTTGACAAGGTCGCTTTGGTTGGGTTGTTTCAATGCCTTTAGTAGATCATTCTTCCATGTATTTGGAAAGCATGGGCACGTCCATACCTTCTAGTTTCTTCACTTATTCTACCCCCAATATAGAAGTGATTTCCTCTTTTAGTTTCTCATTGTCATGTCCCTATATATGTACAATAAATTTCTTATTTTAAATTTAAAAATAAAAAAATAAATCATATATATATATATATATATATATATATATATAGGAAATTTCTTCTTTTATAATTTTGAAATAAAAAAACTAAAAAATACAATTCAAAAAATCAATGTAAACATGTACAAATCTATAAATTGAGTATGAAATACCTCATTCTGGAAAGAATCAAATCCCTTTGCTTGTTTCCTTCTGTTGCATGACATTTTTTGGCATCCTAGTGAAAACAAATTTCCTCCAGATTGTGGAAAATCCATTATCTTTGCTTCGTACATTTTTCTCCCTACCCTCTAAATGTTATAAACAATAGTAGTACGAAATTTATGGATAGGGGTTTGATTTTCATCGCCAGTAGGGGGTGAAATACATGCACAAATTGATTTCATGACTGCTAGAGGCCGAATCACACCCAAAAATTGATTTTTTCTAGTGAAATCCACAACAGGGGAGGAGGGGTTAATCAAGATCTTTGCCCACCATCAACATGGATCCAATCAATTTTGTTTTTTCTTTGTTCAATCCCTATTTACATAAGATTTATTTGTCGAAATTATTCAGTGATTTAGACATTTTACAGAGGCAAAGCCAAAAAGTTGGAATGATCTTTCGCTGTCTGTTTTAAATGTTAGACAACCCGACACAACAAATTATACCATAAATAAATTCAAGGATTTTTTTTCATTTGTACATGTTTTGTTTTGTTTTAAAATGTGGGTGTTTTTTTTGAATATTCAACGCTAAATTGGGGCCATTAGCGCCGGATTTAGTGTTGAATATTGGCTAGAAATGTTATCAGTTTGGGGCGCTAAAGGGGGCGCAAATTTCTCCTAAATTAGCGCCTTGAGAAAGTTCATATGCCACAATATTTGCAAGCTACAACATTTATCACCACAAGAACCAAGAAATATTCCATTTTTCTTTAAAATTAGTACTTTGTCTCTTTTCCTTTGAGCTCAATGCCTTCAAACCATGGGTAAAAATCTGCAATAGAAATCTTTGTAGCAAGATATTGAATGCTTGTAAACCCATGGTTCTTTTGATCCATAAAGATATTTTATTCATTTGTTAAAATATTCTATAAGGCATAAGAGAATCTCTATTAAAAGATTTGAGGATGATTTGAAAAAATGGTGAACTTTCTTATGGAACTAGTATCTTGAATTTCTCTAAAAATGTGCATTACGAAAGTGAAGAATAAAATTTGTTTCAAATGGATAAAATGTGCAAATTATTAAGGAATTTTTAATCATTTGAACTATAAATGAACCCTTGGTGCATCAAACTCATTAAAACTAATATAAAGCAAGAAGGGATCTTCCACATAAGCTAGTTTCCTGTGTTTTTCCATTGAGAGTTGAGCATGCCATTAATCCTTCAAGAAAAAATCATCACAAGCATGGTTGCAATCTTTGTGAGATTTGAAATTGAAATTAGTGAAAAGTTGAGGGTGAGGGTGAGGCATGAACATTCATTGATGTAAAAGTTTGTTTTGTTGTGCTTTTTTTTTGAATTCCACATGAGAGAAAGAGGCAAACTTTGCATATTGTTCATATTGTGTGTTTCCTTACCTTATCCATTGATTTAGATCCAAATGCTTGAACACAAGGATGAACTCCATTTCCACTTCTTCAGGTCTTACATCAAAATTTGCACATCAATTGAAAGATGAGATCAAGCAATTGCATTAAAAAGAAAACTAATGAATCCTCTTACAAACTTGTGTCATCAGTAAATATCAAACAAAAGAAAATTTTCTCAATGATAAAATCTATAACAATGCTAATGATACGGAAGGATTACTTCAATAATAATTTTATTCATATATATTCATGCTCAAGTCTACCAACCATACGAGAACATAAGAAATAAAACTATGAGAAACAAAATTCTATAATGCAATTGAAAAGCATGGCAACAAATTCACAAGAAATTTTATGCACTTTCATTTGCTCCATTGCTTTCCAAAGAAAAATTAAAAGCTAATATGAGCATGAAATATGTCTTGCTCTAACAATGGAAGTTAAATCTCATTTTTTTCTTCCTCTAACATTGCCAATGGATTCACAACACATTTCCTTCATGTTCAACATGATTTTTTCATGGTTTATCAACCTCTTAGCATTAGAAAAAATGCCAAATTAATTTTAATGACTAATGGGCCATATTGATAACTGATTACTTCATAAATAGGTCCATACAAAAATTGTGCAAGAAAAACATTTCTTTTGATAAATGATGTCAGGGCTCGTGGGATCAGTGAGTAGGAATGGAGGCTCATCCATAAAATTTTAATTACAATATTTCTTATAATTAATCACAATATAAGAAAACATTAATTCTTCATTGACGGTGTTAGAAATTGGTGTGGATGTTAGGATAGGGGTTGATAGAAAAACAACATCATTTAGACTGTTTTGTGACCCACAAGCCCCATAGATCACCTTCTCTTCAATGTGTTATGCATTTATCATGTCATGAAATCCATTCTTATATGAAATTATCTAGATTTCAAATTTCATTTGTAGAGGAAGCCAAAATACTCATTTGAGTACTAGAAAAAGGGGGTATAGCGACCTCATTTGAAATTTGGTGGCCATACCCTTGAACAATGAGAGATAGGTATAATGTTGCATGTTGGGTACTTTTGATAGATACCTTTTATCCCTACTTTTCCTTATTTGTTCCATATTTAAACGATTCCCATTCTTCATTCCATAACCATTTTTACATCTAAATGTGTAAAATAAGTTGCTTTTTTCATTTCTTTTATTTTCTGAAATTTAGACCAAAATTAGGCATTAAAGATATTTTTTTAACAGAAAATACAAGAAGTTGTAACTTCTGGTAATAGCTCCATTGTTTATATACTTTCAGGATCATTGGGAGAATTATGAGACATGTGGCATGATTCTTGATGTCTATGGATGGAAAAATACCTATTCTCTTCTAGAAAGAGGCTCCACAAGCGTGAAGTCAATGCTGGTCAAACTCATCCACATATGCAAGAAAATCCCATGTTTTTGGCAAAAATCAGGGCAGATTTGGGATCTCTTGGGATTTTCTCTAATTTTGTGGATCATGAGGATGGATTCGACCATACAAGAGCAAATAATGGATCTTGAACATATCAACTATGAAACACACTTAATCTACACTAGATGATTGATCCTTATTCAATAAGTCATCTATGTCGCATCACCAACAAATCAACATGTAGTAAGTTATTGTGACAAATTAACTCCAAATTCCTTGACATCATCAATGGGATCTCATAATGGACCGAGGTGACATGTCCTCTAGATCTAATGATTAAATTTGATTGTATTATCATCATTAATGTTGTTGATTGCAACTTCATGAGACATTCTCCAGGTCATTCTCCTCTAGACTGAGTTGAGATGATCTGTGAGAGAGCCCATGTGATGGGTATGGCATAGGGACAAACCCATGGTTAAACGCTTCAACAACGCACCAACAAAACCCGAACTACCATCCCTTTCAACAACACCTGCGAAGCAAATGAAATCTCACCCGAGGTAGAGGCAGGGGGGGTTACAGGACTCAGGTGTCTACAACCAAGTTGGGACACAAATATGTGATTACAACACATAACAAATCACTTAGACAATAATATGCATTAGATTATGGCTCTCATTCACATCGCATATTAACCCTTATTAAAGATCAACGTAGTAACAATCTAGATCAAGCCCTTAAAACCTCTTAGCACATAGCATTAGCTCAGATCTAACATTTAAATGCCATTAATCATTAAGAAACAACATCAAATGCATTCATTATATGTTATAACAACAACACTTAAGCAAATAAACACATAAACAACATCGCACAAAGCACATCAAGACACAGGATATACGTGGTTCACCCTAGTGTGGGGCTACGTCCACCAACTTATTCTTCTTATTTATTAGTCTTCAAGCTTCCTACATTCCTCTGCTCCTGTGCACAAAGCCACATAGCCAATATTCGCACTCGGTAGGTGATCTGCGCACAACTCACTAGATCCACCTTCCCCAAAATCAGGTCAAGGCACAGAGCCAACTCCTTCATAGCACAAAGCCTTACACAGTCTATTGCATGGAGAAAATTACAATCTCTTGCACTAAGCCAACATTACACTTACAACATATCATGCACATAGACAACCACTAGGATTATTATATCTCTTAGCTACTTATTTATACATTTACAATAAGGCCTAATCATGGGTAAACCCATGGGCCGACATCCCATAACCCATTACATAAACCCTAAAATCCCCTTGCTAGGTCCACAAGCATGAAAAATGACTGAGATACTGCAATCTCAGCTCCGCCTGGGCACTCCATCTTCGACCAGCCTGTCAAAGTCCCAAAAGTGGTCAAACACGACCAATGTTTCCTCAAAACTTGGTCAAGGGCCAACATGCCCCCAAAACTCACCTATGACTCGTCCCGAGTCACTCAGATCTGGGAAACACTGCCTCGAAGGCCTCGAGCTTCGCTCATGCTGCTTCGACTTACTGTTTCACTAGAGCCTCCTGCTCGGAAAACTTATGAATCAATTTATCTGTAACGGGCCCTTTCGGGCACTATTCCACTGTCATAACCACGTGTTCTAGCTATGAGACTTGTCCTTCAATCTCTTCAAAAAGTGTGCAGGTTTTTTCCTGCATTGAATGGAGTCTCTGTGTAACTTCCATGACTCTGCTCTAGATGGCAGTAATCTGTTGCTAGACTATGCATTGTTCTTGTGATATTTTCATCTTCTTAACTTTAGTAATCAACTTCATCTATGCTTGTATGGTGGACGTCTTCTGCTTCACCTCCTAGAGTTGTGCTTCCAGTTTCCTCAGCTCCAGATCTTTTGCAAGGCGCTCATAGCTCTGCACACTTCGATCACTCAGTTGCTTACACTTTGAGGTGAGTGCCCTGATTCTTTCTACTGTGCTCTTTGTGATTTCTTCCCTTTGACTATGCACTTCTTGCGGAGTGCTCGACACTGCTTGAAGTTCTAACTCTGTTACTCTTGATTGAAGTTGTTGAATGGAATCAACAAGGTTCCCCACCTGAATCTCGAACGACTCTCCTATCTCCTATGCCAATACTGACACAGAGAGAATTTCTTTAGTCACTACCTCTTTAACCCCAATATTCTCTACAAGCAGCTGGTCTTTTTCTTTCTGGATTTTCTCTTTGTCCTCCTCGAACATCACCCTAATTTCATCTTTCTTCTTCTTCACAAATGGAAGTTGCTCTAAGACCTCCTCCTTCTCTTACTTCAGGGATTTTGTAGCTTGCTCCTTTTCTTCTTGGAATTGACAAAGTCGAGCCTTTGTTCCATCTACTAACCTTCGTAATTGGGTGGGCTCATCCCCCAATTTTTCAATCTTCAACAAAGAAGGCACAATAGGTACTGCACGGTTCTAGTAGATGGCTTGTTGTATGTATTTGAGCTATTTATCAATTCATTCATATAGTGTCTCCTACTTCACTCCATGTCTTTGCAAGATATCCTCTGAAGCATCCTCCACATCTACAATGATGAGATCAACATCGTCCACTGTGAGCACATTATTCGACTGAGGCTTATTGGATCGGGTGTTCTTTCTTGCTGAGGGGTTCTACGGATAAACCTTCCTTTTATTCGATGTTTCGGCCTCTGTAGGGGGATCCTTCAGTGGTGTCACTTCACCTTTTTCTTGATTTTCTCCTTCTTCCCCTCCGTCTTCTTGGTTCACTTTGTCTCCTCCTCCTCCCACGGGTGAATCAGGCCTACTTTCCTCTGAGGCGTTGTCCTCCTCATCACTTTCTATGTTCTGCACTTCCTCCTTTTTATTCTTTTTCTTCGCTCTAGTTTGTCCATCATGTTTGACCCGGGTGACCAAGGGACTTTCGACGATGTCGGGGTTGGAAAGTTCTGCATCTTCCACCGGTACAAGGAACTCTTCTGGCCATTCTTTGGTGATCTCTGCCATGTCTTCATCAGTCAACTTATAGTAGGACTGCAACTCCTCCTTTCTTTCATCCCTGCATGTGGTGATGTAGATAAAGTGTTGATCTGCATGGAACTTCGCTAGCAATCTGTACTGGTGCAGTGTATTCGGGGTTATTCGTGAAAATTCCTCAATAAACATGAATCATTCCATTATGGCACAGTCTCAATGGTCCAATGATGGTCTTTCTGTCAATAACTGTGTTTCTAGTCATTCCATAGCGTCATTCTAATGGTCGAGGCACCTCCAACGGTCATATAGCTTCACCATGGAGAAGTCACATTCTGTGTGGTTCTTCCATTCTGGCAAGGTTCAAGTTCTTTTGATATGCCTTCTGTGAAGTCTTTTCTGGAACTTGTTGTAGTTTTTCTAAATTGTCTTTCTTCTTATTGAGCTTCCTTACCTTATTTCCTATGATCTGATTCTCTGGATTCCTCTTTCCATTCTTATTCTTATCATCTCTTAGAATAGTGACTTTGCATTGTTGATGTTCGTTCAAAGGGTTCAAAGGTAATACCTTTTCTCTTACTATTTTTGGGGTGGATATACTTCTTTCCTGCATGGATAGGTTCTCTAGGCCTTTTTGCGTTCTTTTAACCTCGAAAACTAATGCAATTTCCCTCTGTTTCTTTGACTTGTCCTTTTGTTCTTCTATTAGTCCCTCTATTCTTCTAGCTATGAAATCCCTTAGTTCTTTCTTTTTCTTTTCTGTAGATTCCTCCTCTGCTTTTCTTCTGATCTGGTCCTTCTCAATCCAAGTCTTTCCTAACATAAGTGGAAATGGGGCGTTGTTCTTAACAAATTTAATGACTTCAAATTCTTCTTCATTTGATGTTTCATGAGAAATCGTACGTATATTAGTAACTCTTCCACATAGGGTTATCATCTTTCCTTTAAACAAGCATATCTTTCCCAATGTAGGTACCATAGCAGGCTTTCCGAAAATTTCCCAAGTTCTTTCTTGCATAATATTCACATGGGTTTCTTCATCCAATACACAATCTATGTCGAAGGATTCTATTCTTGTAACTATGCATTGTTTTTCTTTCAAGATCTCTAGTAAACTGATGTCTATGTGATCATCTATTGCTTCTTTTAAATGTATTAACATAGTCTCTGACTCTTTTTCTATATGATTCTCTAACATATCCTTAGTCTCTTGACCTTCTTCATAGTTTTCTTGTCTCATGCTCATGTTTTCAACTTTAGCAATCATTCTTGGACAATCCTCAACCTCGTGACCAATAAATTTACAACAAAGACAAATAGGACTTGTACCAAGGCATTCCTTAGCAAGATGTCCCAGTCTTCTGCAATTATAACATAGTGTCAATCCTCTCTTTCTTTTAAATTATCCCTAGCCTCTCCTGTACTGCACACTGGGATCATAGTGTTGGACCTACAATCTGCAAAAATTCTTTCTAGGTTCCTACATCCACTTATTAGTCCAAAAGTTCTTTCTATGTATAGGAATAACATATTTTTCTTTATTTCTATCAATTTTATTTAGATCAACTCTTTCTTCTAATTGTTCCCTAGTTTTCATACTAGGACAAAATCTATCAAACATACCTAGATTCATACTTTCGAAGAAAAAATTTCCACTTATCTTACCTTTACTAGAGCACAAAGCTTTAAGATCTTACCCCTATTCTTTAGATCATGCTTCTTTATTAGCACAGAGATTTGCAAGTTAAGTAGAATATTGTGGACTACAACAATAGATCTATGCACATAGCTTTCTCTTTTCTTCAGTTCCCAACAATCACAGTTTCAGGTCCCGACAACGGAACCATTTGTTGGCACAGGGGCAGACCCAAGGTTCAATGCTTCAACAATGCACCAACAAAACCCTAACTATTGGCCCTTTCGGCAACACCTGCGAAGCATATGAAGTCTCACCCGAGGTAGAGGTAGGGGAGTTGCAGGACTCAGGTGTCTACAACCAAGCTAGGACAAAGATCTGTGATTACAACACTTAACAAAACACGTATCCAATAATATGCATTAGATCATGGTTCTCATTCACATCACATATTAACCCTTATTATAGATCAGCGCAGTAACAATCCAGATCAAGCCCTTAAAACCTCTTAGCACATAGCATTAGCTCAAATTTAACATTCAAATGCCATTAATCACTAAGCAACAACATCAGATGCATTCATTATATGTTATAACAACATCACTTAAGAAAATAAACACGTAAACATCGCACAAAGCACATCAAGACACAGGATATACACGGTTCACCTCAGTGTGGGGCTACGTCCACCAACTTCTTCTTCTTATTTATTAGTATTCAAGATTCCTACATTCCTTTGCTCCTGTGCACAAATCCACAGAACCAAGATTCGCACTGGATAGGTGATATGTGCACAGTGCACTAGATCCACCTTCCCCAAAATCAAGTCAAGGCACAGAGCCAACTTCTTCCTAGCACAAATCCTTACACAGTTTGTTGCACAGAGCAACTTACAATCTCTTTTACTAATCCAACATTACACTTACAACATATCGTGCACATAGCCAACCACTAGGCTTATTACATCGCTTAGATACTTATTTTTACATTTACAATAAGGCCTAATCATGGGTAAACCCATGGGCCGACATGCCTTAACCCATTACATAAAACCTAAAAGACCCTTGCTGGGTCCACAAGCTCACAAAATGATTGATATCTCGCGATCTCATCTCCGCCTGGGTGCTCCATATTCGACCAACCTGTCAAAGTCCTAAAAGTGGTCAAACATGACCAATTTTTCCTCAAAACTTGGTCGAGGGCCAAAAATGGGTGTGTCATACTCCTATGGATTGAGTTGAGATGACGTTTGGTCTCTTTTCATGCTCCTCTAGACTGATTTGAGATGACTTGAGATGGTCTCCTCTCAAACTCCTATGGGCTTAGTTGAGTCGACTTGATATGGCTCTGTAGATGGTACTCCTATGGACTTAGTTGAGTTGATCTGTCGAGAGTGACATCCCTATGGCTGAGAAAAGGTGGACGTGTCCCTAGTGGTTGAGAACTAGAGGATGTGTGGATCCTTTTCTATATTTTCTAAGAGTAATATTTACTCTGTAACCTTAATTGTGTAAAGGGTACAAGTCGACCCCACCATGTAAAGATAATTAATATTTGTGTAAAGATTAATTATATCACTGAGTTATACAAGTCGTCCCTATTGTGCCAATAGTCATACCTATTGATTTGTTAGGTCTTGTATAAATAAGAGAGTAGATCCCCATTGTGGATCACTCACACACACTTCATTGTAACATTCTCTCAAGCTACTTGCATGACTGAAGTGCAGACTTCTCTTAGGAGCAATTTTCAAGGTCATAGAAGCACCCTCTTGTGTGCTCTAGGGTTTATGGTGTGGGGGATCTTCTCTTGACTCTATAGAAAGGGATTTTTGGGTTTTTCTCTTGATTAAGAAGGGTTTTCCCAGGATAAACTCTTGTGTTCTTATGCATGGTTATTCTTCTTGTGATCTTGGTTACTACAGCTATTGTATCTGGTATTTTTGCATTTTTTATGGTTCAAGTACATGCTAAATTGAAATAAAATACATGTTCATGAGCTAAGCATTAAAATTCAGCATGGTATCAGAGCATAGTTCTTGAAGAGCCATTGCACAAGGCATTGAAGAGCTAGTCGTCACCTTCTTGTTGTAACTGCAAAAATGACCCTCTTAATTTTGTTAGTTTTTGAACTTTCTCCTTGAACGTTGGGCCTAATTACTGTACATATGTGTACATCCTAGCTCAATGTACCTCCTACAACTCTCCAATTGAAAATCAGAGAAATTTTGATTTTTGGCCCTAGGGTTTCTAGGGTTTTTGCAAAATTTTGGTTTTAGGGTTTTTGCAGCTTGTTGGGGTATTCTTGAAAACTTGTTGAGGTTTTTTTGAATATCTAAAGTCTTATTGTTGGCATTCATAATTCCAATGAAACCTAGGGCTTATAGTTTAAGCCTAGCCGTCAAGTTTTCTAAAATCCAGGGCTACTAGCTTAGCCGCTAGGGTTTGTGAAGAATCCACAAGACATGATGAACAAAAATTTGGTGGAAGGTAGGCTTGATGGATCAAGAAACTTCAACTCCTAGAAATAAAGACTAAAATTCACTCTAGAAGATAATGACCTATTTAGTTTTATAGAGAAGACTCTACCAACAACAACAACCGATGAAGAGAAGGATGATTGGAAAGAAAATGATGTCAAACCAAGGAAGATAATCATCTATTCAGTGAGAGATCATATACTACCTCAAATATCTACCCTAAAGACAACTTATGAAATGTATGATGCATTAAAGAAGATGTTTGAGAGAAATAACACAAACAAAGCTCTTACATTGCAGCACCAACTTCAAAATATCAAGATGACAAAAGCTGACACCATTTCCACTTTCTTCATGAATATTTCAAAGATCATATATCATCTAGGTGCTATTGGAGAAACTATATTAGACAAAGAACTTGTCATTATTACTCTCAATTATCTTCCAATAAATTAGGAACCATTCCTTCAAAGTATCAGTGGAAGAGAAGATTTACCTGAGTTTGATCATCTATGGATAGATTGCACTCAGGAGGAAACCAAACTTATAGCTAGAGGAGTGCAAGACTCCCATCATGATGAAAATCAAGCTCTTGATTCTCATGCAAAGAGAGGTAGAATGAATAGAAGAAGTTTAAGCAAAGAATTCAAAGACAAGAAAACTTTAGCAACTTCAGGTCATGAACATAGAAAAGACAATTCAAATATTCAATGTTTCAGATGTGACAAGTATGGACACATTGCAAGAAATTGTCTTACTAGGAAGAAAAGAAGACAACATGCATCCACTACAGATGTTGATTCAGAACCACTTCATAGAGATGAATACATAATATATGAAGCATTCTTCTTCATATCAACACTCTCAGGTACGGTTCCTACAAATAGTGATATTTAATTGATTGAAAGTGTTGCCTCTAGGCACATGACTAGATACATAGAACATATTAGAGATGTTGTTGAAGAAGAGTCTCGTCTATATGATGTACTTGGTTATAATTCCATATATACTGTGAAAGGAGTTGGAAATTCTACCTTCCAACTAGATCTTGACATACCACTTCAATTAAGTGAGGTACTATATCTACCTGGGATGAAGAGGAACCTTGTCTCTGTTTCTGAATTAGAGGATAAATGATACAAGGTTACCTTCTCTGAAGGAAAATTTCTTGCATGGAATAAGAACTCACACATAGATTCTTCTCGAGTGATTGGTGTTCGAGAAAACAATTTGTATAGATTGTTTGTCCGACCAGTGCAGGCCCTATTACATGATACTATCAGCTTGAGCGAGCTATGGCATAGAAGACTTTCTCATTTACATTATAGATCCATTCCCACTCTGGGGAATATGGTGATAGGACTTCCAGAGATACATATCGAGCATGATGGTGTTTTATAGGTTGTGATCTTGGAAAAAAATGTCAAGGGGTCCTTCTTGATCAGTGACAGTAGACCCAAGGGGATCTTGGACTTGATACATACAAATGTTTGTGGACCCATGAATGTTGCTTCCTTGAACGGATATTTTTACGATGTGCTCTTCATCAATGATCAATCTCAAAATACGTGGATTTAATTCTTGAATACCAAGGATGGAGTCCTTGCAATATTTCAAGAGTTTAAAGCTCAGGTTGAGAACTCGACCAGGAGGAGGATCAAGGTGCTAAGATCAGATAATGGAGGAGAGTACACCTCTAGGGATTTCATTGGATTATGTGTTGAGGAAAGGATCAAGAGGGATACATCATTCCTTATAACCCTCAATAGAATGGGGTTGTAGAGAGGAAGAACAAAAATATTGTTGAGGAAACCAAAGCAATGATAAATGATCAAAATCTACCTATTATTCTATGGGAAGAGGCATCGATGACAGTTGTGTACATTCAGAATAGGAGTCCTCATAATATTATGAAGAACATGACTCCAGAAGAAGATTTCACCAGAGTGAAGCCTAAGGTTGGACACTTCAGGCTATTTGGGTGTCCAATATACTTTCATGTAACCAAGGAAAAGAGGACCAAGCTAGACCCTTCAGGCAGAAAGGGTACATTTGTAGGGTACAATGAATCTTCGAAGGCATATTGGATATACATCCCTAGTCAGAGATAGATCAAAGTTAATAGAGATGTCACTTTTGAGGAATATATAGCCTTATGAAGATATAGATAATATCAGATCGAGATTGACAGTGAGAAGAAGGAAGAGACGATACCTTATCCCCCTTCATCAGTTCAAAGTGAGATAGTTATTGATCCAGTTGATCCAGTTGATGTTCCCAGAGACATTGTAGTAGGCCAGAAAAGGCAGAGGGACGTGCATCCCCTCGTGGTACATTCCAAGAGAGGAAGACACCACAAATATTTTCGATCTATGTTTCAGTTATGAGCCACATCATTGATACTGAGCCTCCTTTTCATGGAGAAGCAGCAGGTCACTAGGTTTGGAAAGATTCCAAGAGCAAAGAGTATCAGTCCATCATGAATAATTATGTATGGGATGTTGTTCCAAGACTGGAAGGTAATTCTGTAGTGAATTCCAAGTGGATCTATAAGATCAAACATGTAGCTGATGGAAGTGTCAAGAAGTACAAAATGAGATTTGTGGCTAGAGGGTTCTCTCAGGTGGAGGGAATAGATTATGAGGAGACATTTTCTCCTGTTGCTTGATACACTTCCATACATACTATTATTTCTCTTGCAACATCCATGGGTTGGAGACTACATCAGATGGATGTAAATACAACCATTCTCAATGGTGAGATTGAGGAAGAATTTTACATCGAGTAGCCACATGGATTCATGACACATAAGGAGTCTCATGTATGCAGGTTCAAGAAAGCCCTATATGGACTAAAGCAGGCACCTCGTGCGTGGTATGAGAAGATTGATGGATAATTGATAAGTTTGGGTTTCAACAAGAGTGTTTCTGATCCAAACCTATACTATCACATTGTTGGTGACGAATGCCTGATTTTGGTCCTATATGTTGATGAATGATTCCTCATTGGTTTAGAAAGCCTTATTTTTTAATGCAAGTGTGCATTAGCTTCTGAATTTGAGATGAAGGACCTTGGTATGATGCACTACTTATTGGGACTAGAAGTATGGCAAAGGACTGATGACATTTTCCTAAGTCAAGGGAAATACATAGTTGAGATATTGAATAAATTCAGGATGATAGATTGCAGATCCATGCCTACACCAATGGTGATGAATTTGAACAAAATGAACGAGACTTCTTATGATTTAGTCAAGATTGATCCAAATATTTATAGACAACTAATTGGATCATTGATGTATCTGGTTAACACTAGACCTGATATATGCTATGCAATGAGTGTATTGATTCAATTTATGAGTCAGTCGAGACAAACACACTAGATAACAGTTAAACATGTGTTGAGATATCTATGAGGAATAGTTGGTTATGGCCTGAGATATGCCTTCGGTGTAGACATGAGATTGCAAGGATATGGAGATGCAGATTGGGTAGGGAGTACAGTGGATCGAAATAGCACCTCCGGTTGTTTTTTTACTTTGGGATCTGCCATGGTTTCTTGGTACAACAAGAAACATACTTATGTGGATTTGAGTATTGCAGAAGCATAGTACATTGCATTATGTGTGGTAGTTTGTGAAGTAGTGTGGCTTTGCAATCTCTTTGCAGAATTATTTGGTCATCATATGTATTCCATTTTTATCCATTGTGATAACCAGAGTTGTGTGAAGATCTCCAACAATTCTATGTTTCACAATAAATCGAAACACATAAAGATCGAATACCATTACATATTATATATGGTGCAGAGGAAAGTAGTACATTTGAAGTACCTTTATACATGCAAGAAAGTTGTAGATGTCTTGACCAAACTTCTTTACAGGATGAAGTTTGAGTACTTTCGTGAGAAACTTGGCCTAGTGGAGAATGACTCCCTAGATGAGAGGGAGTGTTGTTGATTGTATCTTCATGAGATATTCTCCAGGTCATTCTTCTTTGGACTGAGTTGAGATGATATGTGAGATATCCCATGTGATGGGTGTTTCATACTCCTCTGGACTGAGTTGAGATGACATGTGGTCTCTTGTCGTGCTCCTTTGGACTGAGTTGAAACAACTTGATATGGTCTCCTGTCAGACTCCTATGGACTTAGTTGAGTTGACTTGAGATGGATTTCGAGATGGTACTCCTATGGACTTAGTTGAGTTGATCTATTGAGAGTGACGTGCTGAGCATAGGTGGACGTGTCCCTAGTGTATGCAAACTAGAGGATGTGTGGATCCCTTGCTATATTTTCTAAGAGTAAGATTTACTGTGTAACCTTAATTGTTTAAAGGGTACAAGTTGACCCCACCATGTAAAGATAATTAATATTTGTGTAAATATTAATTATATCATTGAGTTATAGAAGTCATCCCTATTGTTCCAATAGACACACCTATTGTGTTAGGTCTTATATAAATAAGAGAGTAGATCCCCAATGTGGATCACTCACACACACTTCATTACAACATTCTCTCAAGCTACTTGTATGGATGAAGTGAGAACTTCTCTTAGGTGTAAGTTTCAAGGTCATAGAAGCACCCTCTTGTGTGCTCTAGGGTTTATGGTGTGGGGGATATTTTCTTGACTCTATAACAAAGCATTGCTAGGTTTTTCCCTTGATTAAGAAGGGTTTTCCTAGGATAAACTCTTGTGTTCTTGTGCATGGTTTTTCTTCTTGTGATCTTCATTACTACAGTTATTGTCTATAGTTTTGTTGCATTGTTTATTGTTCAAGTACATGATAAATTGAAATAAACTACATGTGCATGAGCTAAGCATTAAAATTCAACAATTATGGCCCATAAAAACTAACATATTCTCGAACACATGTTAATGGAATCACTCTGCGGTCGCCGAGGGTTAACCTTATGAGTGCTTCTGTAGCATCCATGGCCACCCCTGAAGGAGGGGTTCCATCACCCTCTCCTTCCACAGCTGACTCCTTCTGCAAGCTTCTGGTTGCCCATGGAAAGAATCTTCCCCCAGCTGCTCCCCCAAGCTTTGTTAAGAAACTCGACTCGATTCTGGTGATTGATCTTCCCCCTAGCCACCCTATGCGTGTTGTAGTCTCCCTGTCAGATCGTGGTTCGGTAGGACAATTTATGGGGCTCTAGACCTCTTCTAGGTCCACAAACAACTGGATCCAAAGAAACTAACGCCCGTTGATCCAGAAGATCGAGATCTCATCTTCAGAAACAAACCTTATTTCATGGGAACTCAAGCACTACTACATATGGGTGGATTATTCCACGAAAATTTTCCACGCTTCCACTAGTTTCATATTTTTTTTAAACAGGGCGGGATTTTCATCGCTATTGCCACAACCGTTTGTCGCAATATCGACGAAAATATTAATTTAACCTAGTCAGGATTTTCGTCCCTATAGCGACGAACTTTCGTGGAAATAGCGACGAAAATTTTGTCTATCTCATTGGTCGGTGTTAATGGCTAGTTGACTATTTTATCTATAGATACGTGACTTTAAGAGACTTTGCAACACAATTGCTATAGTTGCGACATTGTTCTTGGATTTTGTTTGAGCTGTTTATTTTTTCCGTCACCCACCGGTTGAACAAATCCAATTCTCGATCTACATAGCTCAGATTTTGAACTTGCAAGGTTAGTATGTTATTTTTTATGGATGTACTAATTTAACTTGTAATTTTTTTTTCAAATGTCCAAATTGCATTTAGATTATTTTTTCCTTGATAATATATTTATATAATATGTGTAGTTATACCATATTTCATGTCTTTGGTTTTTGGATATAGTTAGTATATTCTATGGAAAAGGGTATGTGGATTCCATAATATTCTAGGTTTATGGAATCCACATACCCATTTCCCTTCAATTGTAGCTATAATCTCTCTCTTTTTTCATTGATAAAGATATGGAATTGCTCTTGAAACTCAACCCTAATCGGTGAAATGATAGTAATTGATTGCTATATTCCCTTCTTTAGTAGGGACTAATAAGATACATAAACACTAACCCTAAACTTATGTTAGGTGTATAT
>SNQJ01S0022773.1:22243-44246 GCA_010110895.2 Picea sitchensis
CTCTCTTGTATTGTGTGTCTTCTGTGTTTTATTTCTGCATTTGTTTTATTTTATTGCTCTGTGGTCCGGTTTTTCTAACATGTTGAAGGTTTCAATTGACCTAATTGTATATGTATTGCAACGATGGACTTGTTGTGACGTTGTTTATGATTTTATCTGAGTTTCCCTTTTGATTAAAGAAGTTCTTGTTTTGAAAGGTTTTCTTCATATACCTACTAGTATTACCTGATGTGAATGGTAGATATACTTCACCTTTCTTACTGAAGTCTTCTACTTATCCATATTATTCTTTAAACCCTGATCTAAGTTACTCAAAACCTCATTTGCTGGTGCATTTTATCTAGAACTTACTGTGATTGACATTGTTTTACTGAGTTTTGATCCATTCACCACCTTATCATAAAAACTTGTATTTAAAACTATTGATGGGTGTTGAGCTTACACTTTAGCAGTCAAAGTGTGAATTTCAGTGCTAATATTCTTGGCATCGTTGTTGGGGAACATATTGAAGACTTTTCCATGGGTTGTATGAAAGAGAAAATATTGATTATGAGGTGCACAATGATCAGTCAACTGAATACTGCAGATTGCACCTGGCGACTCCGTTGTTTCAGTTGTGGCTCCCAAAGGTAGACACGAGGTCCACTCCACATTTACCTTTGGCTACACCTGAAGCTGACCCAGAAAAGATCATCAAGAAAGTAAAGGCTTCACAAGGAGCCACTTTATCTATTTTCTCAGGTACTGGTGGGAACTTACCTAACTCTATTTTTCAAACACTAGTAGCTATATCTAGCATTTCCAAATTACCTATTATTGAAGCTTATGAATATTTTAAAATAGGATGATTTCTTGTTGAATACTCATCGTTTTCTCCTTGGTTGAAAGAAGAAAGTCTTGAGAATTTTGATGTTCTTTCATCCCATGAGATTGTAAATTGGTTTAGGCTTGAGAGTCTAGAGAATTTTACCCTCCTAGGTTCTCCCTCTCCTCGTTCTTTCAAAAACAATTTGACCAAAGAAGAAGGAACCCCTGTCCCTCTTGAGTTTTTCCCATCCTCCTCCAAGACCCAACCACTTTTTGTTAAACCTGAGACTCCTCCATCTTATACTCTTCATTTACTTAAGATACCCGATATTCAATTTGCATCTTTTCCTATCAAATCACCTCACACTTGCCCTAAGACTCAAAATCTTCCTCTTCCTGATCCAATGGCAGTTGCAAACCCTCCTCGAAATAGGATAGATTCCATTGTGGCTACTAGCTATGCCCCTCTGGTGCTTACTCAGCCTATGAATTCCCTCCCAGTAGGATATTACCTAAAGTATATTCCTAAGTTCACAGGAGAAGAGGACATAACTGCAGAGGACCACCTTTCATCTTTTTATAGCTATGCTGATAATCTAAATATTGAGAATGAGGATGTGTGGATGAGAGTTTTTGTACAAAGCCTTGATGTTGAAGCCAAAAAATGTTTTAGGGGTTTACCCCCTAGATCAATTACTGGGATTGAAGCCCTTGATGATGCATTTTTAAGGCATTGGGGGGACAAGAAGGACTTTTTGTATTATATCACTGAATTTGGTGCTCTTAAGAGAAAATAAGGTGAATCGGTATCAGACTTTTCTAAAAGGTTCAACAAAATGTATAATAAAATTCCTACAGAGATCAAACCTACTGAAACCTCTACCAAAATAACCTATTCTAGTGCCTTTGATCCTGAGTTTTTTCTTCTATTAAGAGAGAGAATATCTAATTCACTTTCCCACATGAAAGATGCTTCCCTAGAAGTGGAATCAAACATATTGGTTGCAAACAAATTAAGAGGCAAATCTGATAGGGATAGGAGGAAACAAAAGGAAAAAGATTCCACCTCTGATGCTTCAACAACTAACCCTCAGGTGGATGAATTGACCAAGTTAGTCAAATCCCTTTCTACATAAATGGAAAAACTAAAATTAGAGGGGAGACAAGCAAATAGAAACAATTTCAGAAGACAAAATAAGGCTCCTCAAATTCTTCAAAGAGATCATCGGAACATAGATGATCAAAAGGTTCAGACTCCTCTTCAAAACAATTTGGTTGATGATGAAGAAGGAGAAGAAGAGGAAATTGATCAAGAAAATCATTGTCCAGAAGACACAACTACTTCTCCTCACCTAACTCAATATGCTTATGAAGAGTCCCTGATGAAAAACCAACTAAATGAGTTAAGCAAGGGAGATAAAAGAAATGAAAATGAGTTAAGTACAACTTGAGGTCAAAACAGAAAGAGGGAAATCCTAGTACATCAAATCAACCTAAAAAATCAGACCCCTCTACTAAAACAATGGTTGCACCAAAGAAAGGAAATGAAGAACAAAATAGTCAGCCTATGGTTAAAGCCCCTATCCAAGAAGTAAAAGAAATTTTGAAATCCCCATCTTCTTTTAACTTTGAAAATGAAATTCAGAAGATCAAAATTCTAGTCCCATTCTTAGAGTTGATAAAGAATGAATATTTCAAGAAGTCCATTTCTAAAATGTTGCAGTCTGATTTTTCTTCCCATTCAATAGATTCAGTGAATTTGCAAGATGAAAAACCTACAGTGATATTGGGGCCCTTAGTAGAATATAGGGATGAATCTTCCCCTCATTTTTATACCTCATTGAATGTACATGAGAAGATCTTACACAATTGCTTGATGGACTCAAATGCGTCCCATAACTTAATGCCTAAATCTGTAATGGATGAATTGGGCCTAGAGATCACCAAAGCATGTCATGATCTATATTATTTTGACTCAAGGAAAGTGAAATGCCTTGGGGTGATCAAAGATTTGGTTGTTACCCTTTTTCAGTTTCCCATGAAGAGTATAGTGATGGATATAGTAGTTGCATATGTTCCCTCTAAGTTCAGAATTTTATTTTCCAGATCATGGATTAAGAATCAAGATATTGGGAGGAACATTGTAGATGGATCTCTCCTATTCCACCATACTTGTCTTTGGGGGTGAACATAGAAGACTGTATAGAGAAGCACAACTGGATTATATTATTAGTGATGAAAGTAACTCCACTAACCATCCTATTTATGTTGTGGACACTAATTTGGGATCTAGCATTCTGCAGCTCACTGACCTTCCTCAACCACCTTTGGAACTAAGAAATCCATCACCCATAGCATGTGAAACAGTAAAACAATGTGATCAAGTTTGGAAAATGTTTTTTGATGGGGCATCTTCTAAATATAGTGTTGGTGTTGGAGTGGTTTTCATTTCCCCCTCTCAAGAAGTCATAACGTTGTCTTTCAAGTTAGAATTTGAGACCACAAATAAGATTGTTGAATATGGGGCTCTAGTTTTGGGGTTGAGGGCTGCTAAATATATGAAGATTGAGGAATTATCAGTTTTTGGAGATGTAAAGTTCATTGTACATCATATTAGAAATATATATCAGGCAAAGTATCCAAGGTTGAGAACCTACATAAATGACGTATGGGATATGATTGATAATTTCTTCCTAACTTTCAATATATCCTTTGTTCTTAGAGAAGAAAATGCATTTGTAGACTCCCTAGTTGTTTCTGCTAGCAACTTTAAAGTTCCACTACCACCTAAACTCAAGTACGATGTAGAAGTAAAGTATAGGCCTTCCATACCTGACAATGTCAAACATTGGATTTTGAATATGATCTTGAGATAAAAATATTTTTGGAAACAGTGGAAGCATTTTCTGCACTTCACATTGATCAAGATCTAGATGATGAAAACAATCCTCATGTTGATAAATTCCTAAATAAAATTGCAGGCCACAAGATTGTACAGTTTCCTAGTAATCATATCCCTAAGGGATTGGTTCCTTTAGAGATATTATTTGATAGTAATGATGTGGTTGTCAAAGTAAGAGGTTCAAATGTAGATGTTGATTTGATAGAATGTAATCTAGGTACTGATGAAAATCCCAAGTATGTCAAGTTGTCTATTAGTCTGTCAGCAAAACAAAGAAATGAATATATCAAACCGCTAAAAGAATTTTCTGATGTTTTTGCTTGGAATTATGATGATTTGCAAACTTATGACACAAGCATTATTGAACACAAAATACCTTTGAAGGATGATACTAAACCATTTAGATAGAAGCTAAGGCAGATCAATCCAATGTTGCTTCCCATCATGGAGAAGGAAGTCAAAAAATTGCTTGATGCTCAGAACATCATGCCTTTGAGATATTCTGAGTGGATAGCTAATCTTGTCCCTGATAGGAAAAAGAATGGAGAAATCATACTTTCTGTTGATTTCAGAAATTTAAACAGGTGTTCTAGGAAAGATAATTACCCCTTTCCTAAGATGGAATATATTTTGCAAAGGGTGACTGGGTCAACAAGGATGTCCATGATTGATGGCATTTCAGACTACAATTGGATTTATGTTTTTCCAGAAGACAGGGAGAAGACAACATTTACCACTCCTTAGGGTACATTCATGTATGCCAAGATTCCCTTTGGTCTCATGAATTCAGGGGAAACCTTTCAGCATGCAATGGATATTGCTTTTATCGGAGAAATAAATAAGTTTGTGGTGATCTACTTGGATGATATCACAGTGTTTTCAAAATTCAATGAAGAGCACTATCAACATTTGAAGAAGCTGTTCATAAAATGCAGAAAATTTGGATTGTCACTCAATACCAAGAAGTCCATCTTTGTTGTGAAGGAAGGTAAGTTGTTGGGACATATTGTCTCAGTTGAAGGGGTAAAAAATTACCCAAGTAACGTAGAGTCCATCAGGACTCTATCTCTCCCTAGGTCCAAGAAAGAGATCCAGTCCTTCCTAGGTAAGATAAACTTCTTGAGAAGATTCATTTCTGGTTTTTTTGAGTCGGTTAAGTTTATCACATCCATGTTGAGAAAGGGAAATGAGGTAAAGTGGACACTTGAAGATAGAAATTATTTTGATCAAATTAAACAAGCACTGGATGAGGCACCTGTTCTTATCATCCCTGATTATTCAAAATAATTTCTGATGTTTTCTTTTGCCTCACATGACACATTTGTTGTTGTCCTCCTTTAGAAAAACTCAGATGGAATGGAGCAACCTATTTATTTTTTTAGTGGGGCTTTGAGAGATGTTGAAATTAGGTATGACATCATGGAGAAGAAAGCTTATGCTTTGGTTAAATCCCTCAAGGATTTCAGAGTGTATGTTCTGCATTCTAGAATTATTGCTTATGTCTCTTTATCTTTTGTTAAAGAAATTTTAATTCAACCTGACATAGATGGAAAGAGAAGTAAGTAGATTTCCAAAATTCTAGAATTTGATCTTGAGATGAAACCAACCAAGTTGGTGAAAGGGCAAGGTTTATCTAGATTGTTAGCTGAATCAAACTGTAAGGCACTTGGGGTTAATTTCATGAATGAAGATTATGTCTATCAGTAGACTGATATTGCTAGCAACAACTCACATATCAGCCCCAAATTTGTAGAGTGTAATTGGTAAAGGGACCTCATCCATTTCTTGCAGACATTACAACCCCCTGCTGGACTTGAGAAGACTAAGGTAAGGGATTTGAA
Source organism: Picea sitchensis (assembly GCA_010110895.2). Taxonomy (NCBI): domain Eukaryota; kingdom Viridiplantae; phylum Streptophyta; class Pinopsida; order Pinales; family Pinaceae; genus Picea; species Picea sitchensis. The sequence continues at coordinate 27,794 of SNQJ01S0022773.1, forward strand.
GCTCAAAGCAATCATATATTACATTGTTGATCATGTTTTGAATTGGAAGGATCCTGTAGGGGTTCTTTTAATATGCTTCGACCCAGATGAGGAAAATCAAACCATGACTGATTTTCATGATAGCCTATGTGGAGGCCATCATTTTTGGAGGACCAAATCATATAAAATACTCAGAGCTGGGTAATTTTGGCCTAGTTTATTCATTGATGTATGTGCAAAGATCAAGGCCTATGATAAATGTCAAAATTTCTCAAGTAAGTAACAACTAAAATATTTTCCTTTGAAGCCCATAATTGTATCTGGTCCTTTCCAACAATGGGGATTAGATTTCAATGGAGAAATCCATCCAGATTCAAGTGGCCAACAACGTTGGATCCTGACTACCACTGATTATTTAACCAAGTGGATAGAAGTCATTCCCACAAGAAATGCAACACAAAAAGTAGTCATTGGTTTCCTGGAAGACATTTTGTCAAGGTTTGGATTTCCTAGCAAGATTATGACTGATAATGCTATATCTTTTAAAGCTAAACCTCTGGTCAAGTTTTGTGAAAAGTTTGGGATCCAAATTATACACTCTACTCCTTATTATGCTCAAGTTAATGGCTTGGCAGAATCCTCTAACAAAATTCTAGTAAAGATCATGAAAAACCTGCTGGAGGATAACAAAAAGTCTTGGGATTCAAAGTTGAAGTTTGCTTTATGGGAAGATAGAGTAACCACCAAGAGATCAATTGGTACTACTCCATTTCAGTTGGTCTATGGAATTGAGGTTGTTTTTCCTTCTCAAGTTGTATTACATGTGACAAAGTTTCTTCAAGATCAACAAGGAGAGCCAGATGATATGATTAGGAGGATGCATCAGCTAGTGCATGACCCTAAATGTTGCTTTCTCCAAGGAATTCCTCAAACCAGAATACCAAGGGAACAATTTTTCAAAGGGAGTGCCCATAAATCATATGCTGGAGGGATTTGATAATATGTTGAAGGTGATTCAAAGATATTTCACCTATGAAGGGAGATTTAACATGATATATCAATACCATATAAGTCTATTGCTACACTTCACATGCCTTATAAATATGTTGGTGATGGAGGAATTGAGAAAGAAAAACATTGATTGGGAAGCATTCATTACTTCTTCGCACTTCCAACTAAATGTTGCTCTCACTCCATAGTCTAAAATGCAAAGACCTCTTCATATTTATAAGATTGTATATTCAGAAATGAATAAGAAAAGAAAGAGCACTAAGATTGCTAGAGATGATAAAGCAACACAGAATCATGAAGGAGGAGGACCTTTACAGTCTTCATAAAGAGAAGCTCCACCTATGCCAGATCCCAATCCAGTAGAGGTTCCTTCAACTAAAGCCACAAGTTTGAGAGGAGGGAAGTTGTTACTCCCTTCACCCTCTGCTACAGACAAAGTCAGGTCTAGGAGACCATTTACTAGAGCACAAACTAAATACGAAATTTGTGTGAAGGAAGATATAGTAGGAGTTTCAATCCAGAAGAAAGGTAAATCCATAGTTTTTGAAGAGCATGTTGAAATTATTGACATCACTACTCCTCAAGAAGAGAGAAATCCTACTTTTAAGAGACTCAAAAGACAACTTAAAGAGGAAAGGGATGAAGTTGATGAACTAAAGAAGGAGGAGTTGGTTTCAGAGAGGAAAATTAAGGGACTAATGGACATGTATCATGAAACTATTGACAAAGAAAGATTTATAGCCAAAAGGTTCCTGCCCCTCCACAGGCAGCTCAAAAACCTCTACAAACAAAACAGAGCTCACCATGCACAAATCAGAGAACTAAACGCAGAGCTACAACCTTTCAAAGAGGAGTTAGATGAGAGAAATATAGATATGTTGGGTAAAGATGCTACTAGGAGGAGATCCAGAGTTAGAAAATGAAGAAGTTGAACACCTTAACTCATATCAATTTTGACAGTTTCCTGTTTTTTGTATTTTACAATTTTGAGGATGGTCATGCTTGATAAATCATGTTTAGCTATTGGGGTATTATATTCTAAGTCATATATCATGATCATATGTTATTACAACAATTGGTGGCACTGGAGATAGTTTTTGGGATGTTTTTGGGTTTTATTAAATGCAATAATATGCTACAAGAAATTTCGTAGGGCCTAGCGTTGTGAACTGACTGATGCAGACATGAGCTCTGAAATGTGTTGCGAACTCTTGTTCTGGAAGTTTTAAAGGAATAAGCAGCTGCCATATGGTTAGATGAATTCATGACAATTTTATAAGGGTAAGTTGTAAGCTGGGAGGCCACCCGCTAAAGGAAGATGCGCTCAAAGGGACACTTCATCAGCCATAAAGAATATGTTAAGGGCGTTGCCAAGATTAGCCTAGATTTTAGCATTTTGTTATTTTCTATTGAACAACTGTAGTCATGCCACCTTTAGGCATATGATCCTATGCAGGAGTGGTTACTCGGATTGTAAAGATGTCATTGACAGTCTATACTATAAGATAGGCGTAGTAAGACTGAGAAGGGGTTCAAACGATTGATATGAGACTCATATTTTGATGTTGTGGATGTAACAAAGACATCTTAGATTTTATGTACCGGACCTGAGACTTTTTGGTTAATAAAAATCGGTCTTTTCCCTATCATCTTGTTTCTGTCTTAATCTGATTTGCAGTCTGTTGAAGGTTTCAATTGATCTAATTGTATCTGTATTGCAATGAAGGACTTGTTGTGATGATGATTATGATTTTATCAGAGTTTCCCTTTTGATTAAAGATGTTTTTGTTTCAAAAGGTTTGCTTCATCTACCTACTAGTATTACTTGATGTGAATGGTAGATATATTTCACCTTTCTTACTAAAGTCTTCCACCTATCCATATTATTCTTTAAACCCTGATCTAAGTTACTCAAAACCCCATTTGTTGGTGCATTTTATCTGGAACTTACTGTCATTGACATTGTTTAACTGAGTTTTTATCCATTCACCGCCTTATCATAAAAACTTATCATTAAACTTACTGATGGGTGTTGAGCTTACACTTTAGTAGTCAAAGTGTGACATTTAGTGCTAACACTTGGAACAAAAGTTGAATGAGTTCCATGATCTTAAGCAAGGAACTAAGACTGTACTTGAATATGAGGCTCAATTCATGGAGTTTATTATATATGATACATATATGAATATTGAAATCCTAAAGGTGAACAAGTTTTTGTATGGTTTGAATCTCTTGTTAACAGAAAAAGTGCTCATTTTGATTCCTACAACATTGCATGAGGCAGTGAAAAAATCTATAATAGTTGAAGAAGAAATGCAAGGGATTAAAAGAGGGGATAAAACTCATAATCCTATTGTACCTTCATTCCATGGGAAACCTCCTCGGAGGGGGAATAAAGAAATACAACATAAGACTGGTGCTTCACATCCACATGGGTTTCAGAATACAACATAAGACTGGTGCTTCACATCCACATGGGTTTCAGATGAGTCATTATTATAAGAACCACAAAGAATATTCCAAGCATCAATTTCAACAAAGTGGTTCTCGTACTCTAGAGTATGTTCAAATTTCAGCACAATCACCTAATAAAAGGGCCAAATCGATAAGGTATGCTCCTACTAATGGATGTTGGAATTGTGGGGGACTGCATTATCAACAAGAGTGCCTTGAAAACAAGAACGAGGAACATCTAGAACAAGATCAAACTAGTGTTAGAGATATGGGAAGAGACCATAGGATTCATGCGGTTGTGCATAATCGTCAAGTTGAGCATCAGTGTACGGTGCTTGAAACACCAGGTGAATTGAATAATATGGATGTAACTATTCTAATTGATCCAGGTGCAACTGAGAGTTTTATTTCTCCTAATGCTTTAGTGAAATGTAAAATGGTGGCAGTAGAGAAAAATGATTTTGACCAGGTTGAGATGGCATCGGGTCATTCACAAAAAAGTAGAATCCTTAGTACACAAGTGCCCTTTATATTTTGGAGTTTGTCTCACACATGTGAACCTTTATGTCACATCTCTTGGAAATTATGATGTAATAATATGGATGGATTGGCTTGAATCCCACTGGGTTGTGCTAGATTGTAGAAGTAAGACTCTTAATTTTGTAAATGATGAGGGACAATTGATGGTTCTCCAAGGGGAAAAGAGACATGTTTCCCTGATATTGATTTCAGCATTGCAGTTGAAACAAAGTCTCAGAAAAGGATGTAAAATGTATGATGTGATGACTTTAAATGAGGGATATCTTTCATCCTTAGATAAATATCCAGTTCTTTCAGAATTTGCTGTTGTTTTTCCTGATGACTTTCCTGATCTACCTCCAAAGCATGATATTGAATTTTCCATTGAACTAAAGCCTGGTACCAAACCAATTTCTAGAGCTCCTTACCAGATGTTTGTTCTTGAACTTAGAGAATTGCAGGTGCAACTTCAAGAATTATTAGATCAGGGTATAATTAGACCCAGTGTTTCACCTTGGGGAGCTCCAGTGATATTTGTTAAGAAGAAGGATGGATCTCTTCGGATTTGTATTGATTGTACGCAGTTGTATTGAGTAACTATTAGAAATAAATATCCTTTTCCTCACATTGATGATTTATTTGATCAAATGAAGGGAGCCTCAATGTTTTCCAAGATCGATCTTCGATCTGGGTATCACCAGCTTATGATTAAGGAAGAAGATATACCTAAGACTTCCTTTCGAACTTTTTTGGGTCATTACGAGTTTGTGGTGGTCCCTTTTGAGTTATCTAATGCTCCAGGAGTATTTATAAGCCTGATGAATGGGGTATTCCATAAGTACTTGGACAAGTTCATTCAAGTGTTCCTTGATGATATCTTAATTTATTCCAAGACTCCATAAGAGCATGAGGAGCACTTAAGATAGGTTTTGCAATGCTTGAGAGAAAATAAGCTCTATGCCAAAATGTCCAAATGTTCTTTCTTCCAATCAGAAATCCATTATCTTGGACACATTATTTCTAGTGAAGGTATAGTTGTAGACCCAACAAAGATAGATGCAATTTCAAAATGTCCAACACCCTCTAATGTAAATGAAGTGTGTAGTTTCATGGGTATGGAAGGATACTACAGAAGATTCGTGGAAGGATTTTCTAAAATAGATAACCCAATTACTTCATTTATTAGGAAGGGAGAAAAGTTTAAGAGGACATATGAGTGTGATCATGATTTTTCCAAATTCAAGCAATGTTTGACTTCAGATCCAATACTAAAGGTACCAGATATGGATAGGCCATTTATAGTATGCACTGATGCATCAAAGGAGGGATTGGATGCAATACTATCCCAATATGGAAGAGTGATTTCTTATGCCTCTCGTAAATTAAGGCTGCATGAAGAAATCTATGCAACTCATGATTTGGAACTAGCAGCCATAGTTCATGCTTTGCGGCTTTGACGTCATTATCTGGTGGGTAGGATATTTGAATTAAAGATAGATCATAGAGGATTGCAACATATATTTTCTCAAAGTGATCTTAATGTTAGACAAAGATGGTGGTCAGAGCTCTTAAGTGAGTATGATTTTGACATAACTTACATCAAGGGTACTTTGAATAAAGTGGCTAATGCACTCAGTCGAAGACCACACATCTTCTCAGTAATTTCGTTGAAGGTTGATTTACAAGATCACATTTTGAGGGAACAAGATGAAGATGATTGGTGTAAGGAAGTTAGAGTTGTCCTGTATGGGAAAATGATTTGCAAAAGAAAGATGGAGGGGTATTCTTGTGATGATGATGGAATGGTGAGATTCATGAAGAAAATTGTAGTTTCAGATCGATATGGACTACATGAGATCATTATGAAAGAAGCTCACCGTTCTTTATATATGTCCCGCCCTGGTGTTCAAAAGATGTATGGAAATTTAAAGAAAACTTTCTTTTGGACTGGCATGAGGAAGGATATAGCTCTTTTTTTGGCAAGGTGTTTGGAATGCCAGTTAGTCAAGGCAGAGCATGGTCATCCGGCGCGATTTTTTCAACCACATAACATTCTAGAGTCCAAATGGGAGGAAATATATATAGATTTTATTGTTGAAATACCTGAAACAGTCAGGAGGCACAACTCAATTTTGGTGGTGGTGGACAAACTTACAAAGAGTCCTCCTTTTATATCGGTTAGAGATACTTACAAATCCCCTGAGATAGCATAAGTATTTATCAAGGAGATTTTTAGACTTCATGGTTTTCCTAAGAAAATCATATCAGATAGGGAATCTGTTTTCACAAGTAGATTTTGGACTAGTTTTCATGCAACCCTTTAAACTCAGTTAAATTTTACTATAGCTTATCATCCAGAAACAGATGGTCAAACTGAAAGAGTGAATCAAGTATTAGAAGATATGCTTTTAATGTGTATGATGGATCAACAAACCAAGTGGGAAGAACATCTTACTCTAGTGGAATTTGCTTACAATAATAGTTATCAACGCTCTCTTGGTATGGAACCTTATGAGCTCTTATATGGAAGATCTTGTAGAACACCCCTAATTTGGGAAAAACTAGAAGATAGAATCTTGGTAGGACCTAAAATGTTTCAAGAAATGGAAGAAAATGTATCTCGTATAAGGAAAAGATTGAAGGAGGTGTAGGATAGACACAATATCTATGTTGATATGCATAGAATGGACCATAGTTTTGAAGAGGGGGAATTTGTGTTTCTTCGATTAAAACCTCAAAAAATCTCCATTAGATTTGGAAAGGGATCTAAACTATCTCCTCGTTTTGTTGGGCCTTTTGAGATATTATAAAAGATTGGACATGTGGCATATCGTCTTGCTTTTCCACTAGTTCTTCATCGTATGCATGATGTGCTTCATGTTTCAGTATTGCGTAAATATGTTCACGATCATTCTCATATTTTAGATTGGCATCATTTGTAGGTAATGGACGAGGGGGCTTTAAAGATAGATCCAGTTTGTATATTGAAACATATCACTCGACAACTTAGGCATCGCATGGTGTACCAGGTAAAGGTCCAATGGGACCTATATAGTCCTAGTTCTGCTACTTGGGAGGATGCATCTGCTGTGTGTTTGAAATTTCCTTTTTTGTTTAATTAAACTTTGGGCCAAGTTTATCCCAATAGGGGGAGTATGTAGTGTCCCATCTTGACTAGTATAGTTTTGTGACACCTGAAGAGGGTGATTTCTGAGGGATTATGTATGCCAGACTTATATGTTATGGACTTGGTTGGGTCACTTGAATTATGAACAATAATATATATGCACATATTATATAAACGTGATTGTATCTTTGCTTATGTGTGCTTATATTTCTGATTATGTGTTTCAGATCAATTTTGATTAAGAACTTGTTATGTGTATGTTTCTTTTCTACATCCGGTTAGTTACATGGATTAGTATATATGATTGTGATGTGGATGATCATTGTTTTGTGGAACAAATAGTTGATTATGATATAGTGATGTTACATGATTTTCATGATTATGTATGCTTAACCCTGTAATGAATAAGATTTGGAAGGGAACTAGTTACTTGCTGACAAGGATGCTGAAATAAAAAATAATTGTGGAAGTCATGTCCACATTTGGTTAAAATGTGATTAATTTAATTCATTATGAATTTTTGTTATTGATGATCTTAATATATGCATTTATGATGTGTGCACGTCTAGGGAAACATGACCTTTCCAACAACAACATTAGATGGGTATGAGATCACAACCAATACCTTGAGGGAAACGTGGAGTTTTGAGCAGAATAGATGAGAATCCTTGGAGATTATGGGGTAGAGTCTTAAACGCATGGAAGATCAAGATGTGGAGTCTTGGATCTATGAAAAAGATTAGAGTGTGGAGTCCTAAATCCCTATTATCCAACACAAAATCACCACTCAGGGGTATAAATCAACCAGGTAAACTAATCTAGGTTAAATCTTAGATTAATCTAATTCCAAATTTACCCACTTTTGAGGGGCTTTCAACTTTAATTTATTTTTATTTAATAAAAAAATGAAATAGTTAATTTGAAAAAAAAATGAATAATGAGAAATAATATAAAAATGACACATGGGGGTGGTGAATATTAAGATAATTAATTATTTATCTAAAAAATAAAAAATGTGGGATTGCCACCTCAAGGGGGTGGTGAATAATACAAATTATTTCATTTTAAAAAAATAATTAATTTTGCATGAGAGGGTGAGGTGTCACCTTTCTCAAATCCTATAAATACACAAGGACCCCCATGGTATGCGGGAGAAACTTGGAGATTAAGGACATGTTTCATAAATGATTCTCAAGTCTCTGAATTAAATCTCTAGGTAGGTTAACTTGGTTGAGTAAGATCTGAGTGGTGGAGGGGGAGAAGTTCTCTGGATAAGGTTGGGTGGTAAACCGGTTGGTCTTCAGTTGGCAAGCTAAAGGGAGAAAATGAATTGGTTTCAAGTAAATGTTTAGTTTTGCAATTTAATTATATGTGGTTAATTATTGAATATTAGGTAGTATTTACTTTAGAGTAACTAGAGAAGTATATGGCATATGTGAAAGTAATTTTTATGCAGGGTTAAAGGAAACTAATATGTTGTTGAAGATGGATTTTTTCTCTTCTTCTAATTCTTTCTTCATTCTACATATATCTTCAGGGATGAGAAATTTAAACTATGGCCTACCAAAAGGTTCAATTATTTGTAATTATGCTTATTCTAGAAATGTTGTCCATTGCATGCTTTTTTACTAATGAAGTTAATTGTGAAGTTGATTAATTTACCCATTTTACAAGAGATTTCTTAATTCACTGAGTTCAAGTAATTTTCCTCATAGATAATAATCTTCAGAGGTATGATTAGTTTCAATAATTACATGATCAATTAAAATGATTGTTGTAGTCTACTTCCAAATTTGTGAGAGAATGTATTTAGCTTTTAGTACTTACATTTCCATCCAATCATCCACTATTCTCTTGACAACTTATGTTCTTTTGTAGTAGCTCTTATGAATGCATTTATTATATTTCTTAATAGAATGTGTATATTGAATTATTATTTATAACTATTTGAGTATATTTTCCCAACTAATTATAGTAGCTCTTATGAATGCATTAGTTATATTTCTTAATAGAATGTGTATATTGAATTATTATTTATAATTATTTATGTACATATTTTCCCAACTAATTACAACTATTTGGACATTATAATTATCTGTGTATATTTTGAGAGCTCTTATGGAAAACATTTACTATATTTCTTAATAGAATATATATATTAAATTATTATTTATAATTATTTATGTGTATATTTTCCCAATTAATTATAGTTATTTGTGGACATTATAATTATTTGTGTATATTTTAAGAGCTCTTATGGAAAACGTTTACTATATTTCTTAATAGAATGTGTATATTAAATTGTTATTTATAATTATTTATGTGTATATTTTCCCAACTAATTATAGTTATTTCCGTGTGTATTTTTTTTTCAAAGTGGGATGCATTTAGTATATTTCTTAATATAGTGTGTATATTGAATAATTACTAATAACTATTTATGTGTATCTTTTCCCAACTATTTATAGATATTTTTGGACTTTATAATTATATCTGTGTATATTTCCAAAGCTCTTATGGAATGTATTTACCATATTTCTTAATAGAACATGTATAAGTAAATATTCAAATTCATCCCAAATATATCCATTGATGTGATTTCAAATTGTTTGCATGCATGCAAAGTGTTTGACAAAATGCCTAAATGGTTGTAGCTTAGTGTTTGACAAAATGCCTCAATGGTTGTAGCTTGCATGCATGCAACGTGTTTGATGAAATGCATGAATGGTTGTAGCTTGCATGCATGCAAAGTTTTGGATGAAATGCATCAATGGTTGTAGCTTGCATGCATGCTAAGTGTTTAGTGAAATGCCACAATCGTTGTAGTTTTCATGTTTTTCCTCTACTCTTGATTTTAAAATCCAAGTTTTGTCCAGGTATATTTATGATAAATTTAACAACTTTTGGAATTACACTTTTGAATTGAAGCTTTAAGTTTTCATTCTTTTTGTAATTATAATTATAATTATTTTACGCGTATAACTATAAGTGAGTTAGTTTAAGTATATATATGTAAAAAAAATGGTCCTAGATTGAGTTTAGTTTATTTATATCAGGATGGTAGGTAAGGTGGAACCTTACAATGTGCCAGCGAACATACACTATTCGACGGGTTACGTTTAGGAATTTGTACTCCATTCAGACCTAGTGAGGTACCCAACCTAAAGAATTTCACCTACAACAAAGTTTTAGGAAGAATTGTGCAAGAATAAGTAAAAAAAGTACAAATAATTGGGGGAAAACCAATCTCAGTTCTCACGCAAACCCCCATAATAGGAAATGCCAGTGAATACCTAGTCGCCATAGATTATGCTAGCTTTGATTTCATGAATGCCACAAAATATAATGTCTGCAAACTACACCAACATAATCTGGAGAAGGAAGTAAGGATCAAGGAGTTGGAGGAGAAGCTTCACCAGGTAAAGATCGATGAGGGAAGCCTTCAAAGTTTCAATTCAAGTACAGAAAAGGTCATAACTGAGCTAGATGAATCTATAATCGACATGTACGCCCACCTACACATGTTCTAGTATATGGTTTCCACCATCATAGATCAACGCAACATAGTGCAAACTAAACTCACACAATTCAACACTATCCGAGAAGGCATGAACAATATTGACACATGGATTGTAGAAAAATGGGATTATCATTCAACTAGGACAATATCCTATCATCAAACCTCATGGAAGCCATCATAACAGTCGTAGGATCCCATCACAGGACCTTCCCAGGCTTCCATATGTCATTATACATCATAGACATCATGTGTGTGACCCACAAATACCAAAATATGGGTTCGGAATGGGAGCCAATAGACACATCCATTCACATATACTGAAAAGTGCTTTGGGAACACAAGTACGTAATAGAATACCAGAAATCTATGAGCACTTCCTAGCCTAGTTATACGAGTTCATATTTTGCATGCCATCTTCATGTATGATCAACAAAAAAATAGTTGTCATCAAGAGGGTTAGAGATTGGTGTTTGATGGAACACGAAACTTATATCAAGGTGTATGGTGCCATGAAATCCCCTCATCTTATTCCTTGGTTTGTACCAGATAGGTTAGTACTCCAGGAAGTAGCTTATCAAACAGTGATCAAAGGAGTTGGGGTAATTATTTACAGAGATAAGAAATTTATATGGCCACCACTCTCGCTATACATCGACACTTACTTCTTTTCTAACACAAAACATGATCAAGAAGAAGTGGATATACTACTATTGTACCACTTCGGAGAAGAGAGTTCCGAGAGGCATGACCCGAAGAAGGTCATCAAAGAGCATTTCAATAAGATAGTTGTGCCTTGGGAGTACACCTCAGAAGTTTGGGAGGAAGAGGAGATACATTTTAATGCAAGGAATTATGATGAAGTCATATTAAAGAGACAAGGCAAGCCCATAGGGAGGATTGCATATAAAGAAAGAGTAAGAGAAGATTCCAGAAAGAAGGAATAAGAAGAGGCAGTGGAAAAAGCATCCGTTGGAACCACATCTGCGGAGTCGAGATCTGTTGAGGAAGAAGAAACCATAGAAAATAAGAAGAGGAGAAAAAAGGAAAAGGTACTTAAGAAAAATCATGATGCAGCTAAAAAGAAGAGAAAAGTTACAGAGGAAGGTAAATCCAAATACAAAGCCAATGCAACAGTAGCCACCACAGAATAAAAATAAATAAAAAAAAAGTCAACTACACAGAAGGAAGTTGAACAAAAGGCACCAGCTGAGAAGGCAACAACAGATGTAGTATAAAAAGTAGCTAAGGAAGTAGTCGACAAAGAAGCTTAAGAAGAAAGAAAAAAGATGGACTTTGAAACAAGAAATGGCGATGCTCAAGTGATGGACATCGATATCCCAGAGATGACAATAGTAGGTGCTCGTGGACATACACCATTCAATGGGTTAGGTTTAGGAATTTGTACTCCACTCAGACTCAATGAGGTACCCAACCTAAAAAAATTCACCTACAAGAAAGTATCGGGCATAATTGTGCAAGAAGAGGTGAAAAAAGTACTAGTAACTGGGGGAAATCCAATCTTAGTTCTCAGGCAAAGCCCCATAATAGAAAAAGGTCAGCGAAGACCAGTCACCATAGATTCCATTGGCTTTGCTTTCATGAATGCCACAAAAGATAATGTCTGCAACCTACACCAACAAAATCTGGAGAAAGAAGCAAGGATCAAGGAGATGGAGGAGAAGCTTCATCAGGTAAATATTGATGAGGGAAACCTTCAAAGCTTCAAGGAAAGTACATAAAAGGTCATAACAGAGCTAGAGGAAGATATAATAGACATGTACGCCCACCTACACATGTTTCAGGGTATGGTTACCACCATCATAGATCAACACAACAGATTGCAAACTAAACTCACACAATTCAACACTATTCGAGAAGGAATGAAAAATATTGACACATGGATGACAGAAAACCCAGATGTGTCGTTCAAACTCTATCATCCCTCAGGCAGGGAAAGAAAATAGATATCTATTCATTGGAATGCTTCCAACAAGTTGGACAAAGGGAAGGCAAAGAAACCACTAACTCAATGGTGATCTATTCATGCTTGTTCAAGGCAGCGCAAGAATTTATCAAGATATGTTGACTCCCCCAGTTAGAGGATCTTGGAAAGAACCTCACAATGGAGGAACTAGTTGATAAGATACAATACAACAAAAACCATAGACTAGAAGTCACTGAGTCGACCACCAAAATAACAACGAACTTAATACAACAACACCTTATTCAACCAACCAAAGTCCATACTATGGTCCATGCATTCATGGCTACATTATCAAAGGATATGTAGACCCTCAACAACAACATAGCCATGCATAAAATTACCCTAGAAGAGATTACATATTGTAGGCTCATATCTTTGTATGATTAGCTGGAGATTATGACAGTATACCTCTCATAAAAGAGTTCATGAATAAGAAAAAATAACAAACCTGAAATTGCTATTACCTATACTCTATTATGTCTTTTCTGAACTACTTCCAATTTTTTGTTTACCCTATACACATGTCATCAAGTAGAGGGAAGATGAATAGTTTTTGTAACAATTTCTTTAGAGGGAATACAAGAAATCACAAGATAGTTAGAAAAATTTGTATAAATATGGGAGGAGACCCACTTTGAAGGGTTCTTCAAGCTTTGTATACACTCTAGAACTCTTTTTCGAGAAAATACTTAGTTAATGAATATTGAGAAGCCCTCAAGGCCAGTTTTATGAAAGAAAGAAGAACTTGCATGTGTTGTTGTTTTGTTGTGAACTATTTCAGGAGAAATGTATGTTATTCATATGGGATGTAAGGATATGTTTTCTTATAGTCTAATCTAATGCAATTTATATTACTTTTGCAATTTTGTTATTCCTCTTTATCTTTTATATGTCATGTGCATATGAGTTATGATGTATGTGGAAAATATAGTTTAGAATTTTTTGATTATATATTTTGCATGCATGTGTTTCTAATTTTGCACCTTCATTACAACTATCTGAGTGAAGTCCTTTTAGCGGAGTTTAGTTTCATTACATCTCATTTGGTCACGATAGCTTGCTCCTAGATAGGATAGGATAGAATATAATAGTAGTAGATTAGTTTTATTTTCATACATAGTCTTTATCTACATATTTACATTTCATAACCATCCATCTTAAACCCATAACCAATAATGGTAACTGAGCCAGAATCCAAATGAGTCTCCTAAACTAAACAATGCATGATCTAATTGTGATTGTGTATCAAGGAGTACCCCTTACTGTTACTGGGAAATTCCGCCCCATCAACATAACCAAGGAAATTTTTCTACATGACATAGATAATACTGCTAACACTAACTTCACAACAACTCTCATATTGTCAAATGGATGTTCTAGTCAGAATATGAAACAATTTGGAAATGACAACTTTGCTCCTTTGGGCTTTCTCCTGGCTTAGCAATTATATCCATGTTTATGATTCCCTACTCCCACTCCTTTGGGATTTTGACAGAATCTCAATTGGGTATGTCCACGACTACCTTTTGAACAAGCTACCCCAATTTCACCCTTAATCGGGCTTTGAGTTGATAGTTATAGCCCGCATAAGTTTTGATTATTTTACATTTTAGTATTGTATGTTATAGGAGTCTTATTTATATTCATAAACATTTTTACATACCCTTATTCCAAATATAGATCCATAGTTATATTCTATGGTTCATAATCTTTCCATATACTACTCTTGTTCCTAAAAAGGACTTCTGAGCTACGAGTTATGCCCTTTGGAACTAAACTAGTGCTGAAATTTCACCTTAACTATTGCAATTGTAACTTTCTCATACGAGCTCTGTTTTGCGAACATATTAGCTCATTAGAAATATATCTCCAAGCTATTTTGTTTAATATGAAGAGACTCATGTGGTGCCTATGGCACTTAGAGTCTAAAAAATTAGAACTGCTAAAAACATTGTTTAGGGCCTCAAAATAGCTTTGCAAGTTCATGACTTCGAAAACCCAAAAAAATTGTAGAATTTTGACTATTTTACTGTTATAACAGCCTTTTAAATTTGAGCTATCAATCTCAAATCAAAAGAAAACTAGACCATTGATCTGACTCTATCGATGATCAGTGATCGACTAGATCCTTTGGCCACACACAACACCTTTTCAAATTTATCGACATGATTGTCGTCCATCGACCCATTCCTTTAGTAAATGATTCACAACACCACGCTAAACCGGTCGAACCGACCATCGACGATTTTCATCGGTGAATGAAATTCCTCACCAATTCGGCCGATGCCCGACCATTGTCCCATTGGTCGTCGGTCATTTCTCCTGGAAACCACTTGTAACACATCGCTAAACCAACTGACCTGATCGTCAGTCCATCGACCACTTCTGGGATAACATGGAAACTACTGACACAACATGACATGTTGATGTTGATGTGGTATGACATGTCATCATGAGGTGTCAAATTGCATGACGTGGGATGACACATAGATGTTGATGTGGCATGACACATGGATGTCGATGTGGCATGACACATCATCACCCTCTTTCCTTCATCGACCATCGATCGTTTCTCTTGGATGACCCGAACACCCTGCCAATTCGGTAGACACCTGACCATCGACCATTGACGCTTCATATTACTCGATCAGTACACTTATTGAATCGGCTGACACTCGACCATTGGTTGTCGATGATTTCTCTTAGATAAATGGACACCTCGCTGAATTGGTCGACACCCGACCATCAACCCATTGGCCATCAACGTTTTCCATTAGAGACTGAAAACACTTCATTGAATCTTGTCGACCCGACCATTGGTCGTCGACGATTTCCTTTGACCAACTCTAGCACTTAGAAAATTTCCTCCAAATCCCCGATGAATTTGGACCGTCGATCTCCCATTCCATAATGATCTCGATCGTTAATTTATCAAACTTCACACACCTTTGTCGATGCCCGACCATCAACCATCGGTCGTCAGAGACTTCTTTTGGCCGAGCCCAACTCTTCACCAATCTCACCCATTCAACCATCGATCGTCGATGAATTTTGTTGGCGAACTTCAACACTTAGATATTTTTTTTCAAATCCTAGGTCAATCTGTGATCCAAAATCGGATCCAGAAGCTTGACAGGGCTTGAAAAATGCTCAAAAATGAAAGTGCTCAGAATCCAACGAAACCAACGTCATTGCGTCCGTCTCATCTTCCCGATTCCGGCGGTATATTTACTTTGTCAAACGGACTCCGTATGCGAAAGTTATCGCGTTCTGATCGGAAGCCCAAACAAGTAAAAAGTCAAAGGTCAACTGGTCAAAAAGTCAACGTTGATGACATCAGCATGCTAACTGTGCAGGAGATGACGTGGCACTCTCTGGCTGATGGTGATTGGGAAGGTTCGCTGACAAGGCAGACATGTGGGAGGCAACTGGACCAGTCAATAGCTGACAAGTGGCATTAATCCGACAAATGGGGAGATGCCACGTGGCACCCAGTCATCAGTCAAAGTGGTAGGTTTCAAAAGTTTTGGGGTCCATGGGTTTTGAACCCATGACCACCACCAAGCCTAACACCTTAAGAAATGGTCATTTACCAATGTGCCACATTAATTTTTATGTTATGAAACCCACATTATGAAATATATTGTAAAGTATTGAATGGAGAGGGGCTAGCGCTTGGCCATATGGACTCCATATGAACTGCCTAAGGAGTGCGTGCCCAGGGGAAGGGGGCTAGCGCCCTATTATAGTTAGAAAGTGGGTTTTCTAACTGATTTTGGGTTTTTAATTAATGTTAAACCTATTTTTAATGGTTTTTTATCCATTTTTGGGAGTTATTGGGTAGTTTTGGAGCCTAACT
>SNQJ01S0022773.1:55881-72790 GCA_010110895.2 Picea sitchensis
ATTGTAAAACCAATTCATTCTAATGGATTCAAAGTTCATTCTCTCTTCCTTCTTTTTGGTCTCATGCTTGCAAGTGTTCTTTATTCTTAGCAACTAGATTCTTGTGTGAGAAATTTTACATGGTATCAAAACTTGTAAGGAGAAACACTAATTTTATTTACATGACATCAGAGCTTGTAAGGAGAAACACTAATTTTCTTTAAATGGTATTAGAGCTTAGGAGGATCTTGTAAGAAGGAACTAATACTTACTTTGCAAAGCATAGCTTGAGCTTGGAAGAAGAAACCTATATTTATTTGGAGGTGATAAAGGATTGAACAACACATAGAGAATGGATCACCCCATGTCAATGTTCCTCACACCATTCAATTACTTTGAATGGATGCCCAAAATTAATATTATACTAAGAAGCAAGGGACTCTACTAGATTACAATGGGAACTCAATCATAGCCTAACTCCAGAGTTGAGAAAGCAAAGTATTTCAATAGGATGGATGAAGCATATGCGATAATATGCTTGTCAATATCTCCAGATCGACTTTTCCATGTAGAATTTACTTCTACACCAAACAAAGTTTAGACCACATTGAAGGGTCTATTCGAGGAACATGATGAACTACCAGTACACATGCTAGAGAAAGAGCTCATATCAATTAGCCCAAGAATTTTTGACACCGTACAAGAATTATTCACAAAGTTTAAATATTTATTGCTACAACTCAAGTTATGCATAATAGGCAAGTCAAAACAAGATGAGCAATGAATCCTCTCTATACTCTCAAAGTTAAGTCCTGATTACTTTGTCTTTGTGTCTTCCTTTTATACTTCAAACATGACCATGGGTGCAACTTGGAAAGTTCCTCCTATGGATGCATTCATTGAATCACTCATACATGAGAAATATAAGTTCATAAATATGGGTGCTCTAAAGAATTCCAAAACCCATGTGCTTACAATGCATGAAAGTATCAAGACAAACAAGAAAGGCAAGGAGAAATCCAAATGAACTAGCTATGAATATACTTCCACACTAAATGAAGTTTGGACCACATTGAAGGGTCTAGATGAGAAACAAGATGAACTATAAGGAAACATGCTAGAGAATGAGCTCATCTCAATGCGCCCAAACAATTTTGACACCATACAAGACTACTTCACCAAGAAAAAGTTTGAAGCTTTGCGAGATCTCTTGGAAGTGAAGGAAATAGTTGCATAACAACTGACATAGTTAGGATTATGTTTTGAGGGGGGTTTTCTTTCTTCTTAGCAACTATATTATCGTGCTTAACAATTTAGTTTCTTATTTGCAACTAGATTCTTGTGTGGGAATTTTTATGGAGTGGTCTAAAATTATAAAGGATACAAAAATTAGAAGTTTCAAAGATGAAGTCAGACGAATAGTATTTTTGGTTTGGTGCACAAGATGCCAGGTCATTTGGTTGTTGTTGAGATGACCCTGGTTCATCATATTCTACTTTGTATGTTTAAAATTTGACTCCATGGACCATAGGGACCTTAAAGGATGATATTTATATACTTGATTTAAATTTTTCTCTCTATGCCTCCTTCTCAAAATTTTCAAGAGAGGCAGTCTCTATGAACTCCTCAATCCTGGGGTATGATGATGACCTATCAGTGGATGGAGTCATACTTGGATTGATGGATACAATTTCTTCTCCCTCTAGCTTATGTCCAGTTAAGTACCAATATGCATAATTTTGGCGCAAACAATTCATGAGCAATTATGCGTTTTTCATGATATCAAGATGTTTAAGTATTAATCATATTTACTATACTTGTTATTATATTTTCAATGTGAACATTTTACATGTTTGAACCCAAGGAAGTCGGATAAGGAGGGTATCCCACTTCCGGTTGTTGAATGGACCTCGATAGTCACTAAGATTGAAACAAAGGAAGGTCTCTGAGAGTTTATTAACAAATTCCTCTTCCATCCTCACATCATCTTTTATGGGAAGTCGCCTCCCAAAATTCCTATAGAATTTTGGAACATACTCCAACTGAGTCTAGGAAATAAAGTGGGAGATTGGTATCTTTATAGAGATTTTACTATTCTCAAGATCTATGGATGTGAGGCTTAGCCTTACTGCCATTTTATATTCCACCTAGGATTTTTTCTTTAGAGTATATCAAACAAAGGCTATCTTCAAATCACCTTCATTTTACTTCCAAAATTAAGAAGCCAACTTCACTTTACCCTGCCTAGGTTTATTCTTTCATTATCAAATTGCATTAGAGGTTGTCAATAGAATAATGACTTCATTTGGTTTCAAGCTAGGATCAATTTGGCATTATGATCCTTGTCATTTTATCTCGAAGCAAAGAATTTCCTTCAATTCTTTCACTTGCATTCATCATAATACCCTAAAGCAGAAATGCTAGCCAACAAGGACACATGGGAAGATGTACAATGTCTAATGCAGATGCATGGAATGCAGTCTAGTTCAATGAGTGATGTTGCAAGGGAATCAAAACCAATTAGTTCAAATGTCATGATAAAATGGAATGTTGATTCAGAATGTTGTAAGACATGCACAAGAGATGTATCAAGTAAAGAGGAGCAAGTAACACGATCGATAACCACTTGGGAAATTGGTGTTGATTGAAGTGAGATAATGGTTCATGAAGATTTGGCTCAAAGTCAAAGCGGAATTCAACTAGAAGAATGTGAGGTTGGAAACAAAATAAATACAATGGAAGGATCAAGTGAGCTCAAGGTTACTAATTCAGGTGAAATACAATGGAAGGATCAAGTGAGCTCAAGGTTACTAATTCAGGTGACCCTAATCTTAAACGGGTAAATTTGTGTAGTCAGGATACTCAAATGGTCAAGTTTACTCTAGATTATGTATGAGAAGATTCAAGGATGTTATCCCATGAAGAATTTTCTAAAGAAGTGGAAACTCTCTTAGGAGAGCTACAACTTGTAAAAGTAGTTGATCTGATGGTGATGGTTACTTCCTTCCCATACCAATAATTCAAGATTTGATTAAAGGGGAGAAGTTTTCGGTGAATTCATTTGAAACTCAGTCAAGATCTTAATCTGAGAATATAGTTGATCTATTTTCACAAGTGTAAGAATAAATGAGAAGGTAAGACAATTGACACTATTCCAAGGGTCACAAATACTTTCAAATGACAATGTGGTCCCAATGTTTTTAACTTCTATGGATCATGAAAATAAAAAAAGTGTAATTTATTAAGCTAGATATTGCTAAAGGAGAGGGTGATGCCAATAAGGTTGAATACAAGAACACTACTGTGCAAGTATACCTCAATCAGGTGAATGGTGTAGATATGGTTGACTGACATAGGTAGAGTGGAGAAGTGGTGTTTACAAGATTGATTCAGTCCACCTTCAATGTTGAAAAAATCCAAACATTGATTAGTAGGGTAAACAAGCAATTGAAGCATGAAATAATAACCAATAGAGACATAACTACTAGGATAAAGAAATTGAGGGGAACGATTGTTGTCTTGGTAGTCACACCCATTGGCTTACAAAGTGTCAAGAATCTGCTAGATTCTAAAGACACAAAGATCAAAATCTTGAAGTCAAAGTTAAAGATGCATAGTCTAAACATGTGGAGTCAAGAAAGTTTATAGTAGCTCACAAAGAGAAAGCAACATTAACATTGGAAAATGGGAAATTAAGAGATCAAAATTCTCAATTAGCATACTGGTGATGGAAAAAAATGACCATGTTCAACATCTTAGAGAGATCACCCGATCAGGGCCCCAATTAGGCCCTTATCCATTTGGGATGGTGATTCTGATTGGTTAAAGGTCCAATCACCTTTATCTAAAACTAACTTAAGCTAATTACTAATCTAATCTATATATACAAAGATATGTACATGGCCTTCTATCTGCTAACGTATTTCGATACTTTATTTTATCATCATACAAAAGAGAAGGAAATACCTTCTCATAGCTAGCTTGCAAGGAAACAATCCTTAAGCTGACACAAGGGATCAACTAAGCCACACATGAAATTGCTCCTGCGTGAGGAAACTTCAACAAAATGCAATATATTAATCTAATTCTAAATCTAAATACAATGTGGAAAGTAAAGGAAACTAATATAACTTGATACTCAAGAGATAGCTCTCAAATACCAAGTGCAATGATTTAAATATAGTGGGAATTAAACATGATTTTTATGATGGATGTCAAGTTGTTGAATTAGTTCAAACAATTAACATTATGATTGTCATACATGCTTTGTTTGGAGATTTAAAATAATAAAATATGAGTCATTGAAATGCATAAATAGTTCTTACAATTCAACGACAATTAAATCTATTTCAAATGACAAATTTCTAAGTAAATAGTTACTCATAAATTTGATTGAAGCACAAGAGCAGATTAGAAATAAATAACAGATCTATATTACCATTAGATCATATAACTGATCTAATAAACAATCATTCTCATATCAAACACCAGTTCAAAATATGAAATAATTGGTACAGATTTTCCATTAAAAGAGTAAAATTTGCATTAACAAATAAAAGTATTTGAATACAAATAATAAACCTGATTTCATTGCTCTGTTTTACCATTAGATCATATAACTGATCTAATAAACAATCATTCTCATATCAAACACCAGTTCAAAATATGAAATAATTGGTACAGATTTTCCATTAAAAGAGTAAAATTTGCATTAACAAATAAAAGTATTTGAATACAAATAATAAACCTGATTTCATTGCTCTGTTTTACAAATAGATCTCCAACAATCCTTTCAAAATCATGATCTTTGTTGTTGAAGAAAAGAGCTGCAATAGTGCAAACCTTGTCTCAAATACAAAGATTGAATCTTGAAAAGAAAACCCCCAAATAACTCAGATCTGAGTATTCCTCTTCACCTACAACTAAAATCCATTTACAATAGTGCCCAGAGCCTCTAAATTGTAGAAAAGAGGAACCCTTATACACATGAATCTACAGATTTTTATAAATTCATTTTCCTTCAGGTCGAATCCCCTTTGAGTCAACTAAAACTTCCTATCAATTAGCTACATAATTCAGAGTAAAATCAGCTACAAAATTTGCAGAAAACTAAATCTAGATAGAAACCTCCCAAATAACGCATCATATCTCCCAAACGGTTTGGATTCGAAACAAATCCTTTTAGGGTAAGTTAATAGACCATGTTTATGAAGTGGGTTTTCAATCGTTTTCCCATATTCCTATTGGTTTGCTCAAAATCTAAGTTTGAAGTTATCCTCTTGAAACTTATCCAAAATCTAGTCCGACTCAGTCAAGTCATGATTTCTCCACATCTGTTCTCTTTCTGAGAAAATCCTCTACACTTAAAGTAAATAGACCCATTTTGGAAGTGGGTTTTCAACAATTTCCTCAAATTCCTCATCATTTGGCCAGGATTGAATCCGGAAGTTTGCCTCCTGAAAATTGACAAAATAGAAATTCTGAAAACTTCTGCTTGAATTCGTTACGATTTCTCTCAATATGTTCATTTTCTGAGGAAATGAACTGCGGGAAAGGTAAATCACCCAATCTGGGAAGTGGGTTTTCATCCGTTTGAGAAATTTTGTCATTGTTTGCTCGCAATGCCGACTGGAAATGCACCTCTCAAAATAGATACAAATTTTCCAATTGAAATTTTTTTGGTGACTATAGTTGAACTGTAGATTTATAATAGACACCAATAACAAAAATAAATCAAATTCATAACAAAAATCTATTAAAATATAAACTACAATATCTCAAAATAAAATCAAATATGATTGATATCATATATTTTAAATAAAGAAAAACCACATAACGACATTATGTTTCGAAATTGAGGATATTATGCAAATTTGAGGAAATTAACTCCAAAATAATTAATAATGACTTGATTGTTAGAAAATTTAAATCAACCAATTAAACCACTTTTTAGAATCACATGTTGATTATTGAATTATAAAAATATTCCTCGTTATCTTGTTTTAGAACAAAGTGAATGTGATGAATTCATATTAAAACTATTTCCAATAATTAACCAAGTTGTTGTGATTTAATAATGTCCAATGAAATCCAAACCAATCACCTAAATAATAAAATATTTACATAACTATATAAGAAAACCAAACCAAACAAATTATATCAATGAAAATACATCGAAAAAGATATTGAGAACATCTCTAGAAATAGAGAACCGAAAACAAATCAAGGTGATATTAACAAAATTCATATGGAGGGACCCATAATAATTTCAAAAAATTATGAGGGATGTTGTGTCCACAACACATGCATCATCGATGAATTAACAAAAGATCAAACAAAACTTGTAAAGGATCATTTGGTTGAAGTTCAAAAGTTATAGAAAGAGATTGTTGAAAAGGTTTCCCAAACCAAGCCCTTGTCATAATTATTTAAGATGATAAAATATTTTAATGACGATGATAAGATCATGAAGATTTCCAGTAATGAAGATAATGTAGATGATATATTATAAATGATAACATCTTACAAAGTTCAGGTTTATGAATTATTAATTAAAATTCAAAGTTTAAAAGGAGAAAAGATTCCAGACAATGAGAAGTTACTAAATGTTGCTTTAAAGGAAGGAGAATTGTTTATTCAAAATTCACAATATCATATTTCTAAAAAGGATTCAGAAATTGAAGCATTGTCATAGTCTCAGGACAAGTTGAAAGGTTCACTATAGGATGCTTTGAGGCAGGTTCTAGGAAGGCAATATTTAATTCCTACCAAACATGAAATTTGGGGTACATAATTCTACAAATGAATAAGTTTAGGTCACGTTTCAAACTTTTTCATCATTCTGAAGTTATTTTGATAAAGATTGCATGGTTGGATATAAATAAATTGCAGCTTGATGTGTCCCTGAAATTTGAAGAAGCTAGTCAAATAGTTCAATTCTTGAACACATTGTCTCAAGAATCATTGGATGCAATAGGAATCAAGGACATGATCGCTATGATTCTTGATATTGAAAGAATGAATGTAAAGGAGGAGTTGATACTTGTAACTTAAGAAAAATGTGCTCAAATGAATAAAGTTACAAGAGTTTTTAGGTGTTAGTTTCCCTCAGCTTGTAAGTTTGGTTTACCCTCCCCATGGACAAAAAAACTAAGATTATTGGGAGCCCATGTTTATGAGGAAGATTTGATAGCATGTCAAAATAATGTGGAGACAATAATTGAAGGATTGAGACCCATACCATGGAAGCAAATCGTTGACACATTCCTCTATAATTTTATCATTTTGGCTATCATTAGAAAGCACAACCTCCTATATCTTTTCACTTGTACACAGAACTTGATATTGCTTACAAGAGAATGTTGGAATTCTCTTATCCTACAAGTCAATCTTAGAGCAAACTTGCATGATTTTGACCTAGGAGTACAATACTAGGAGACAAGGAGGCTACACCTTTAACGACTAAAATAAACCAACTAACATAAAAAAAAAAAAAAAAGATCATGAAAAGAAAATGATATCATGTGCACGAACAATTGGCACCATATCCTTATATTTTCAATGTTTCTTAGGAAGTGATGATCCCTTAGGAAACACGTATTCACATCACCTAAATGGTCTACTTTGGAGGGGCAGAGTAGTTGAAGCTGAAGAGCTATATAGCCAAGGAAAAAAGTCTTTGAAAGGGTCAACAGTGTTGGGAATTAACAATATTATGCTTTCTTAGATCTTATTGCGATGCAAATGGATTTGATTTGAAATATTTGTAATTAAATGAAGTGAAGATACAATTGTTAAAGTTTTTTGAGGATTTATCTTGCAAATTTGTCAGTCCGTATTCTTTAAGTTTTGTAAAAACTTCTTATGTTTATCACAAACTCATTTTCTATCTTCATACTTAATTGCTCGTGCAATTATAATTTTGAAATTTTCGATATGATCCATGTTTCCGATGTGACTGGAGCATTCCTTAAATTCAAATACTTTATTAGTCTAGTTTTGATATTTAATATTAATCTGGACATTGCATGCGATCTTGAAGTGTATAATTTAGAGTATGATATATTGTTGAACTTCCTTCATAATGTTTGGTATTTAATACTTCATTTAGTTTTGTGATTGGATACATTATGCTGTACGCATCTTGAGTTGTCACTCCATTGTGTTTTCATCACATAATAGATTGTTGTCTTATATATTTTCATGGACCATCTGCAATGTATATGTTAAATGCTTCAGATTTACTTGTTAATATTTGAAGTTAGAGATTAATTCATTCTTCTATATTTTTCATTTGAATTTGGTATATGTTTGATAAAGTAGGATTGAGGTGCACTTGAGAACTGAAGGAACTGTAGGTGTTTCTCTCTTTACATTATTTGAGTTATTCATTCTCTCTTTTATTTTAAGTCATTGAAAGTCGTTTATCTTACCAAATTATATCAATGAAAGTGAGGGTTACCCCCTTTGGCTATTGGATGCTTCTAGATTATCCTAAAACAAAAAGTTTTAAAACTTCCATAGGGTGCCTTGACGTTGTTCCTTAGCCAAGAATGTCTCGACGAACAACAAGGAACAAGCGAGCTGAGAACCAAAGCTAGTAGACAGAGCCAGAGCTACAGTAAGAGCTATAACCATGTTCCAAAGATGCATATAGAAGGTACATTGATTCATATTGGTTTCTTTTAAGCTTTTGGAGACCATAAAGCGTCTCAATTGGGAGATGTAATTCCAAAATGGATTTGAACACAAGACAATGGTTTTAAGACTTAATACCTATGCAATTTGACAATTAATGGCAGTAGGAAAATAATAAAATACAATGCAAGTGTTAAAATTCGAATGAGACAAAAGATATGAAAAACAAAGAATTAAATAAAGAAAAAAATGGAAATATGAGAGGAAAAGAGAGAGAAGAATGGGAATTGAAAGGTCAATTTCTTGGTCTTCCCATTAGCCCCCAACTCTCTTATATGCCCTTATAACTTGACTCTGAAAAGGGTCTTTTTGGCCATGAGGAGAGAATGCAAAGGATAAGGATCTATGTGAATTGTTGAATAGTGATAGAGATATGAATTGTGTTGTAACTCGAGATTGCCAAAATGAGAGCAAAAAAACCATCTGATGTTGGTTTTCCCATTTGGGTTTCCAAGGTAAATATTATATTCACGTGTGATGGATTTTCTCTTTGAGTTGTTTAAACACCGTGTTAGTTTTGTATATGAGTTTAAAGGGAAGCTACTATGTATTTGAATGGATTCTTGGTCATCTTCATGGTGGGAGAATTCAATCTCTTTTGTAGATCTATAGATTTTCTTCGTAGTTTTATTCTTCCTTAGCAAATAAATATTTCCAAGAACTCTATATTCACCATTGTTAATTTTATTATAAGATTAGAGATGTATGGTTGTCATTACTGAGTTGTTGCATGAATATGGATAGCTTCTAATTTTGTTATCGAGCTTATTTATTGTTGAAGGAAGACAAATTAAGTTATTTTCTTGCACATGGCTATGCACATGCCATACCCAATAATTGGAAGATCTTTGTGAGGTTGTATGCATTCTTGGAGAAAGCTCAAGGTTGTATCAATCCATACAAGTTGTACGCCTCTCTCCCTTCAACATTGTGGATTGGAATGTGTTCATTGGGGTGTGAGTATTGGGTTGGATGACTGGTTGGTTTGTCTTAATCTAAATTCTAGTACATCCATCTCATTTGTTACCTGGTATCCAACTCATGCATGGTAAAAAATTATCATTCTTTATATGTCTTATAGTATAAACAATTTTACTCATGTGACTATTTGGCTAACAACTCATATATGTGTGGCTTAACTGGTGCTTAAGTTGAAATTAGTTGAGTATAATTATGGGAGAGCTTGGTATCAAATATGCCACTCCTTTGTATGAACATTGTGTGCTAATCTCTATTTATTGAAGAGAGCTTAATTCATGACACTACCATTAATTGGAAGAATATCAATATCTTGATGACCATTTCCTTATATTTGCTTTATTGAACTAAGTTCTTTGATGCCCAAACACTACATAGAAAGATGGTAGCATTGAAATAAAGGATATCAACCTCAATTGGGATAGAGCCATATGTGTAACAATGATGGGATCATTGTCACATTTCTTATGCTGGAGCGCCTCATTGACTCTCAATAATAGAGCATTGTGTCTCTTATTTCTAAAGTATGTTGTCTGTGTAAGCAATGTTGGTATCTGGTTCCTATAACTTGGAATAATATATATACATTGGTAAAAATTTCAGTTGAATGAGGTAGTACTCTTTATAGAATTGGAAAGTATTATTTTCCTTGAAGGAATTTGGTTTGAAGATTGTACAAAACATACTCATTAGCTCTTGCATCCTCATTGATATTTTGTATTGTGTTGGTTGCACTTCACAATATGAGGTGTATGTTATGTCATTGGCTTGGAACCAAAGAACTACAATTAGAACTGAACACCCACACCGAACCATGACAATGTCTTAGCCTTGATAATCTTGAGAAGTATAGTTCAATTGGCTATCAACATGCAAAAGACTTACACCGAAGTCATAGTATTTGTAGAGTCTTGGTTTCTATTGGCATGTCAATTGGTTGCTTTTGTGTAGGCTACAACAAAGAACATAGGTCATGTAGTCATTCTTAAGATTGATATATCTGTATAAGTCTGATAATAGAGAACACAAATTTAATTCTGCAGGCTATCTTTGTTGGTGAAGCAAGTGGGATATAAGTCCCTCATTGACAGATCATATGGTATCAGAGCAATTTAATCTTTGATCATGATGCATCTACTAGAACTTTGAAGAGAACATAGACCTAGAATGGTTAAAGTAAAAAGAGAAAGGTTGGAAGACCTATAAGCCATCAATGTGTAGCTTCAAGAAGATAATAAGCACTTCAAGGAGAAGGTTCAGATGTTTGGTTGGAGGATGACAGAGTTGGAAAATAAATTTGAGACTTGTACCAAACTGATGCCATTTCTAAAGAAGCAATCTGATGAACGCTAAGACTCCCTTACAACTATCATGGAAGATTGGGACAAGACTAGAGTGCAGCTTATGAAATTGTGAGAAAAGGTCATCTAGATCGATTGTTGATATGAGGACATGCTCACTTAGATTATGGCTCAACTGTAACTAAAGTTGGTAGAGAAGGAAGAAGCATTGGCAAAGCTACAAGTAGTTGTCCAAGAGACCAAGGAATCAAATCCACCTCCCATTTCCATTATTGAGGACAACACCATGATCTAGATAACTCTAGTAAGCTCACCTTCCTAAGAAATATGTCAAGAATATTTTGGTGAATTTGTAAAGAATACCAGGGGCATTGGTTCAAAATTATTGAGGCAAATGGGTTATGATGGACAAGTGCTAGAAAAAAGAAGAAAAGGCATCCTAATCCATATTGTATCTCAATTGAGGTTCAAGCATGAAGGCCTAATTTTCAATGGAGGAAAGGAAAAGGCATTGAACAACAAGATCACATTTGTGAAGCCAAAAGACATGGTTAATTTATCCTACTCGTCAAAAGGAGGAGAAACATTGAATGGGGTGGAAATACATCACCACTCCATCCTTTTTATGGAAAATTGTAGAAGCAAAATGATGAGGGAAGTGCAAAGACTTAGCCTTCACTAACATTTAAAAGAAGTGGAAAGAAGATCTGTTGGAACAAGAAGATAAAGAGAAAGAGGTATGCAATAGGTAAGCCCTCTCTTGTTTTTCATCATTGGAAGAGGAAAGGCCATAACGTTGTTGATTGCTAGTACTTAGAGATATGTTTATTATGTGGGAAGAAAGGCCATGTCGAGGCATCTTGTCAGGAGAAGAAATCCACATACCACAAGCTAGATTGTTTTCAGAGGAAAAATGGAAAGAAGACTTTTCCAAACCAACAACATATTTAGAGGCACAAGGATAAAAGGAGTATGTCAAGCATTCCATATAGAAACACCAAGAAATTTTTCCACCACTACAAGTTGAGTGGGCATTTAGAAGGAAAGTGTCAACAACTTCACCCTGAGCTTCATTCCAAAAACCACACGACCAAGAGAAGAGTGTGGATAGTGAAGAGTAAAGAGGATGAAGAGTTTCCTACATCTCCAACCAAAGAAGTAGAAGTTGTCCAAGGAGTTGTAGCAACACAAGAGGTCAAACTCACTAATGAAGCGAGCGGTTTTTTGGTGGAAGCAAGATAGAGCATAGAAGGATCTCAAGCATGGCTTTATGTTTCATTCATTACAACTTGGTTGAATAATCCCCCCCTAGTTGGTGAACACGATTACCCACCAGTGAACAATTGGAACAACTGGGTGGTAAACAGAGGTTGGATAATTCACGAGGATGTGTTGTACACAAAAGATTGCCACTTGATTGCCATTACTACATAGATGGAGTGTTATGCACACATGTGCAGTAGAAAATAATTGTTTCCATGCCAGTAAGCAATTGATCCTAACAAGAGAGGGTACTTCACACTTCCTTTTGTGGAATTGTTAGGTGATGGCATGGCTATCAGAATCACACTGAACAAGAACATACCAGAATTTGACTTGGCTTTCGTTGGTTGCCAAGATAGACTATCTCCAAGTTTGAGAATGCAAGAGACTTGAATAATCCATAAATGTGGGACTTATAGCACACTCACTTAATCAATATGGATACCTTGCAGAATTAGATTTACATTCTTTGTTCTTAGACTTGAAGTGATATCAATCTTCAAAATGGTTACCCATCTTCTATTCTTCAATGTAACTTGGAAACATGCAACCAATTAACATGACAATAGAAAAAAAAACTCTCACTATAGATGCTTACCATTCAAATCCTCACCAAGTACATTCAAACTTGGGATCTAATACCAGTAGGCTCATAGTTTTTTAGTTTCAGTAACATAGAAGCCTTATCCATTTGGAGAATGTGAATCGACTAATGTGCTTAGAAAAAAATCACCATACATTCCCCATGTTTACATTGAATCGACTAATGTTTTCTTTTCATGCATACATTCCCCATGTTTACATTGACAATACTATGTTATTGCAAGCGCAAACACCGGTTGAGATGGCATGGGGCCCTTCATGCCATTAACCCTATCTCCTACTTCATCCATAGTCTCGAACCTTGCATGTGCCAATCCTCATAGAATCTAAACTGATATCCAATTGTTGTTGTGTGATCCAATTCAGACACATTATTCAAACAAATAATCCCAACGGGTCAACTGGCTTCTTCTAGTATAATATTGATATAATATGACTCATCACACAACTACTAAGATGTCTCCATTCCAAGCTCTTTATGTATATCCATCTCCTAGTTTCACATCTTACTTGCAGGACCGTTTCAAAGTACATGTAGTAGACTCATATATTGTGAAGACTTAGAAAACCTCGTGAATAATTTAAAAAGCCTTCAAATAGCCCACAACAAAATGAAGCAACATCAAAATCGACATTGCAATGGAAGACAATTTGAAATGGGGTATTGGATATATATATATGACTTCAACCATATATATCTAGGAAGGTCAAAATAACATGTCTTAAATGTTGAAAGGTTGAAATCAATCTCAAATTTGATGTTTGTTACTAATCATATTGACCTTATTCAATTTGTCTTAATTTATCAATGATTATTTCAAAATCCTTTTCCATTATCAAATTAATAATATTTATATATTTTATAATAAAAATATCTTAAAATGAGGCTTGAAATTAAGCATAACTATTTATTAACTAACCCAAATTTTAGAAGTAGAAAAACAAAAGAGCACCCGTACCATTCCTTACTATCCCATTGATTCTAGATATATTGAAGTTTCCTTTTAATGCTCTCTTAAAATTCAACTTCAAAAAGTGAAATGGGATTGATTGTTAAATTTATTTTAATTTATCAATAATTATTTGAAAATCCTCTTCTACTATCAAAACTAGAAATGTTGATG
This sequence comes from Picea sitchensis, assembly GCA_010110895.2. Taxonomy (NCBI): domain Eukaryota; kingdom Viridiplantae; phylum Streptophyta; class Pinopsida; order Pinales; family Pinaceae; genus Picea; species Picea sitchensis. The sequence continues at coordinate 69,827 of SNQJ01S0022773.1, forward strand.
TGTTGAATACTGAAAATGACTCACAAGTAAGACTTAAACTTCCTCACCTAAATCTTGGAAATTGAAAAACAAAAAAGTGCCCTCAAGAATTAAACTTCCTAACCTAAATTTGGGAAATTCAAAAACAGAAAAGTGCCCTCGTGGATTGTGGTTTCTTTTTTATGCTATGTCAAAATTCAACTTCAAAAAGGAAGATGTGACTGATGGTTAAGTATACATTGCATATGATTCCTTAAAGAAAGATTGCATGTGACATGTCCTATCCACATGAAGAAAACAATGAAATTCCAAGGGATTGCAAGTGATTATAGAGATAAATTTCATGGGAGTTTTTAGATGAGAAACATCGAGATTTTTTTTTTTAAAGTTTTTTTTTAAGTCTGGTGGTTTAAAATATTTGATTATAAGGAAATTAATGAATTTTCATTGTAATTTGTGTGTTTTTTTGATAAATAATTTTATGAAAATGTTTTGGAATTTTTTTTTTTTTTTTTCATTTCAAAGATGATACCAATGTAAAACAAATAATATAGATTTAATATATTTATAGGAATCGAATCGAGACCTGTACAATGTCTACACCCCACTTGTATCAAAGAAATTAAAAGATAAAGTAAAATTAAACTTCTAAGGCTTTCAAATCAATGATATCTGCTAAAGCCCAAATATCCAATTAAACCATTCAACTATCTTAAAACTTTCAAATAAAAAAAAAGATAAAGTGAAATTAAACTTCTAAGGCTTTCAAATCAATGCTATCTGCTAAAGCCCAAATATCCAATTAAACCATTCAACTATCTTAATCATTCATGTACTCCTTGTTTTCCTTTTATGAAACTCATTTTTGATGGTGACTTGAAAGTAAACTTGGATCAAACATGGATGGGTGGGAATCTTTATATGAGAAACATGAAATAATTACTTCTTATGCCTAGAAAGTAAAAAATATTAGAACGTTGAAATCTTAGCCCTTCAATGTGGCTTCTAGTTAGCATACAATTTGCAAATTGAAAGTAATCCATTGATTATTATTTAAAAATTGAAGCATTTCATATAGGGGTGAGGCGTTTAAAATGATACGTCTGGTTGGGGATTATTACCATCCTTCATAACTAGTAATATCTTTGATTTGAGACTTTCTAGTTGTGTAATTTATTCATATTTGATTATGTATTTGAAATGATATGTTCAATTAGTGATTATTGTTATTATTTAACAAATATTGGTAAATTTATATTAATTAAAAGGTTGTAGTCGAGGTATACAATGAGATTCTACAAAATGACAACCAATCATGATGTGAGGTATACAATGAGATTTTACAAAATGACAACCAATCATGATGTGATTGTTCAAAATCTTGATGAGGCTTCATAGATAACCTATTATAGTCCTTCCAAAATTGAGTATAAGTCCAAATTTCTATAAATGCATACATGAGATTCGCTAAGACCAAAAAAAAAGTATGTTAAAGAGGACATCTCTATCATAGCTTTAGATAGTAGTGAAATTGGTTACTGTATGTCCCTTATCTTTTTATTCTGAGGATCCTTGATGTTGTGGAGGATGCTTATGGTTCTCACTGTTTAGAAAGGCAGGGGCTAAATTCAACCGGAGCCAATGTGGTCCCAAGGAAGAAGTAGTTGCAGTCATATCATGTTGTTGTCTAGAGGTTGAAGTGTCCTGTTGTCATTTTGTTTCTCTAACCCGTGCGACCAATGTGTTCATTTGCTCCTTCTAAGTGGCCATCATTCCTGTGAGTAATTCAAATTTGAAATTGAGGATACATTTTATTTTTTGGTGCTCCTAAATGTGGGTGTGGAGGGCAGCTAATAATTCAGTGAGTGTTCTCTCATATCGTTGAATAGAAGAATAAATATGACGAAGCTCATTGGGGTCCATAATCACAATGCTTGAACCCACACATTGAAGAGTCCAATACAAATTGACTACGTTTAATAGGTTTCAACAATGAGAACTTCCCTCCTTGTTTGAAATGTTTCCTAAATGAAGAGAGGCTCCAAACGCAACAAAGAAACTAGGAACGATGAACTGGAACCGAGATAACAAGGGCCTGAGTGAACCCACACCAGAAAATGGACGAAGAGCCAATACAAAACTTCAATCAGAGATCAGAAAGCCCTAACTAACCAGAGGAATATTGGATGAAGGAGCCAGGGTGGGTGCCGAATGATATTCACCAAGCAAAGTGAAATGTAGTTCTTCCAAATTGAGAAGACTGGGATTTGAAAGTGGACGTGATAAAACGAGATCGTGTGTCCAGATTCACTCCATACCTTAGTAGAAAGAACAATTGGGGGAGAGGTCTTTNGAATGATATTCACCAAGCAAAGTGAAATGTAGTTCTTCCAAATTGAGAAGACTGGGATTTGAAAGTGGACGTGATAAAACGAGATCGTGTGTCCAGATTCACTCCATACCTTAGTAGAAAGAACAATTGGGGGAGAGGTCTTTCACTGAGACTCCAATATTCAGCTTCTCCATGCACTAGCTAAGCTAAATGCAATCGACAACTTGTGCCAACGATCATGAACCAATAGAGCATTATCCCACCGTGACACCCAGAAGTTGAAGTAGAGTGTTCATTACCAGAGCTGGTCATTAAATAAGGAATACCTCGAGGGTGAGGGAGTCTTGTACTATTAGTCCTTTCTACGTGGGAGCCGTTGGTGATGTCATACGCCACTTGTTGCAATGATTCAAGTTCATGAGGGTGGCAAATGCTATGGAATTGGATATTCATAACGATGATTATTAATGTAAAGCCCCCCCATTTTCCTTGATAGCCGAATTGGCTCTTAAGTCTGCCTCAACACGTCCAATTGTTGATTATTACCATCCTTCATAACTAGTAATATCTTTGATTCAAGAACAGAGGGTACAACAAATCGCACGATTTGTGAGCCAAACTCGCGCATCCTGGTGCGTTAGGGTTTAAGCCGC